>JARBEQ010221824.1:0-201225 GCA_030265355.1 Tritonia tetraquetra
TGCATCAAGCGTAACGACGTAGTAAGAGATTGATATAAAGTTTTGAATGCTATCTTCGCGTGTTGCAAGCAGTGCCAATGTAGGCATCTGCACACCGCCGTATGATAACACACCGCGCGCATTCGGAGGGCTCCAAGCTAGGGTCATGACACGACTCCCATTCATGCCGACGAGCCAATCTTCTTCCTGGCGAGCGAGTGCCTCGAGATATGCTGCGTAATCTTTATCGCCTGAGGTTGGATCAGCTCTCATTTTACCAAGAGCTGTTTTAATACCGCCATTTGATAAATCCTCCAGATGTAGGCGTGCGACCTTGCCTTTATAGTTGAGGTACTTCAAGACCTCCCAACCAATGAGAGAGCCTTCTCTGCCACTGTCAGTTGCGACGATTACGAGGCTTGCATCTTTTATCGCACTTTTGATGGTACCCAGTTGCTTTTTGCCTGCCTGCGTGGGTTTGAGAGGAATCTTATCAGGGAGCATCGGTAGTCGGTCAAGAGACCACGCTTTCCAATCCTCGTTGATTTCGTCTGGTGTCATTGGCTCGAGTAGGTGACCAATACAGCTTACTACATCAGCTCCTCGCTCGATGTGAGGTTTCAAGGCACGAGCGGCCTACGGTTTTTCGGTGATATAAACGGTAACCATTAGACAAGCTCCATTTCTTTTGATTTCTGCTTATTGAGTACCTTATTAAACTGCTTCTTGATCTCTTTATTGCCTCTTGATTGAGCAAGATCGTTGAAGTCGGTGAAACCGCGTTCTTTTTCTTCTTTAGTGAAAGAAGGCACGATAATCTTTCCATTTACGGCCTTGGCAGCTTCTTCGGCTTTTGTAATTCCTATTGATACAAAAGGCTTAACAGGTTGTCCTAAATCCTTGGCAACTTTCTCGCGATTTGCCTTTTTTTCAGGTGTGTCTCTGTCATCATCGGCGGCGAGAATGAGTGGTGTTTTTGGTTGTTTTCTGTGGATTACTTCTGCGATGTTCTTCATCTGATGGGCAGAGAACGCAATAACACAAGTTGCGCCTGTTGCATCATGTATGCTTTTGGCTGTTGTGTAGCTTTCTGCAATGATGATGGGTTGATCAAGTTGGATTGGTTTTTCAACTAGACTAGTTCGATAACTCCTAACGATTGGGATAATCTCGTTTGGTTTTTTTTGACTTGGGGCGATACCGATAATCCCAATTGGCTTTGTCTCCTCGCTGAATTCTCTTTTCTTGAGCCAGAGCATACCATCTTCAAGCTTACCATCTTTTAGAAAGCGTTTTTCGCCGTCTTCTTCGATAATCTGGAGAGACTGGAGTTTTTCACCAGGTGAATACACGGGAATGAAAAGCGAGCCTGTTTTTTCATTGACCCGAAGAAGTTCATCGTAATTATCGACGCCTTTACGCTTTAGATACGGATGGTTATCAGGCTTTGCTATATTGGCGTTCTCCCATAAACCGTAAGCGGTTTTTGCTGCTTTCTCTTGTTGTGCTTCACGTTCCTTTACACGCTCTTGCTTACGAGCCTCGCCTTCGTCGCGAAGAGTGGTGAGCTCCTCTTTTGAAAGGTTATGGCCGTCATAGCGCCATTTGAGTTGTTCACTGGTTTTGTGGTTGGTGATCACCGCGTTTGGAATGCCATCATTGTACGCCTTGTAGCTTCCGCTCGCTTTGCCCTGGGAGTCACCTTCTACAGAACAGCGATGCCAGTTGCCATCCATAATGATTTCTCTGGGCTTCAATCCCATCTCGTGCATTGCACTTTGCAAAGATTCCTCTGGTGATATTTTGGGCTTACTCATTGCTACTGCCTCTATCCTACTGCTGGTGACTACTTTTCTTGTCTTTGCTTGTGTTTGGGCTTGTGCTCGCTGTTCGAGCTCCGGACGCTTTTCAGGTTCGAGTATCCACTCTTTGATGAGGTTCGCATCTTTACACGCCTTGAATATCTCTCGGGGGTCGTCTTTCAGATCTTTGATCCAACTTGCTACATAGCTTGCCTGATTGTGTGGATTGTGAGGAAGGCCTGTTGTTTTTGCCACCATGTAACTACTTATTTCTGCTCGTAATTCTTCTCTGGCGTATCCACTTGAACCCCTCACGCCAAACTTTCGGTCGAGGCGGGTAGAGTGTCCTGTTGCATGACCAATTTCATGAAGAGCCGCTGCGTAGTATCCTGCTTCACTATCAAAGGCTTCAGGAATGGGTAAACCGACCTTATCTTCACTAGGACGGTAAAACGCACGGCTTCCCCTGTGTTCGATGGTAATGCCTGTTTCTTTCAGAATTCTTTTACCTTCTGGAATAGGTGAAAAATTGCTATCAATCTCTGGAGCTACATAGGGTTCTAATCCTTCGATTTGTTCACCGTTGAATACTTGTGCAAAAAATGGTCTTGGGCTTAACTTCCATAAGTCTTTTTCGGTTAACCCTTTTTTTGCCGTAATCTCTTTTTTCTCTTCACTTGTTGGAATTTTCCAATATTCAATTTTGGTATGTCTTTCATCTTTGCGAACCTGGTAACCAAGCTCTTTCGCCTGATTGTAAGTTAACCATCGTGGATCTTTATAGCCTTTTCGAAAGGCTTTAGCATCAAGAAAAAGTTGATTGATACCCTTGTAGGCCATTTGGGTTGAACCGTTATAATTCAGTGCGCCAACTTTCCCTGCATCCCATTCCTGTTGCCAAGGAGCGGTACCTGCTTCGAGCATCGCTATAAACTCATCAGCGATTTCTTTGCAGTATTCTTCATGCATACTCATTTTCTTCGTCCTCAATGCTTGCTATTGCATCTTCATATGATAATGCTTCTTCTATGAAGGCTCCCATCTTTTCTGCTTCTTCCTCGCTAACTCTTCTTGGCATAATGAGGTTGGTGTAGTCTTTTTCATCAGTTTTGTTTGTCATGGTTTTGTCTTTCGTAAAAGTGGGGGGCGTGCTAGACCCCCCCCTAGATTTGAGTTTTTTTGAGTTTTAGGCGAGATCGACTTCCTTGCCCTTTGCGGGTTTCAGAGCAGCTTTTACTTTGTCAGGTGCTACTAGCTTGGCACCAACGGATTCCGCTAGTGTCTTTGCCTTACTTTGATCGTCCTTATCCATGGCAAGGATAAGCTCCTTATCTGGGTACTGACCTCGGATTGCCTCAACTGCACTTTTCATGTTGCCGTTTGTAAAGGCAACAATGGTCGGTGATCCCGTTTTTTCACGAATGCTTTGTGCATCCTTGAAACTTGGCGTAATCACCACGGGCTTATCCTTGAAGAGATCACGCGCGCCTAAGCGGAGCATACCGCCATTTACCTCGCCACCTTTCATGAACATCTCTTTGCCGTCCTTATCGATTACCTGGAAGGATTTTGCCTTGCCCCATTTGTCGTTAATTGGCACAAAGAGCAGCCCTTTCTTCTCGTCTATTTTAATGGACGATTTGGGGTTGTCTTTGAGGTAAGGATGTTGCCCTACTTCTGCTACAGGTTTGTCCTTTAGACTGGCGTAGGCTTTTTTGCCGGCACGCTCATAGCCTTCTGCTTGTACTTCTGCCATTTGCTCCTTACGAGCTTGGGTTTCTGCCTGCAAACGAGTGATGTCAGCACCCGTGATCTCTTTACCTTGCGGAGACCACTTGATTGCCATGTCATGCTCTTTGTTAATCACATAACCATTTGGTTTGTCGTCCAAATGAACACGGTATGCTCCTTCTGGGGTATTGTGCCATTTGCCATCAGGAATAATCTTATCCGTAGTTAAAGACATCTGTGCAAGTAGACTTGCGAACTCCTTTGTTGGAGCAAGTTTTGGCTCTTTGCTTTTGTACTTCTCAGGATTACTTCGGACACGTTCCTGACTTTGCCCAAGTTTGTTCAGTTGCTCTCGAGATTTTGGAACAAGCAGATATTCCTTGATTTGCATCGCATCACGAGCGGCTTCAAAGATCTCTCGAGGGTTCTTCTCGATAGTCTCCATCCAGTTCTTAATATGGGCTGTATTTTTTACTGGATTGTACCGCATACCTGTGTCTTTACTGGTAAAGTAAGACGCAAGCTCATTACGAAGCTCCTCACTAGAGTGCTCCTTTGAGCCTCGCGTGTGTTGCGGTCTTGCCATACGCTCAGGGTGACCTGTTGCAGTCCCAAGTTCATAAAGCACAGAGGCATAGTATTCCTCTTGTGTCTTGTACGTACCCTTGGGCGGAAGGGTTATCACGTCACGATCTTTATTGTAACTCGGGTTGCGACCTTCCGTAATCGTTGCTCCAAAGCCTTGTATGATTTCTTCCGCTTTTTCAAGTGGCAATTTATCACGCTTGGGGGCTTGATATTTCTCCAATCCTTCAATTTGAGACGCATTGAAAACGTCGATATAGAAGGGTTTTGCTCTATCAAGTTTTTTCTCAACGAACATCAGTTTGTTGTTGTCATCCCGAACTTGCTTTTTCCCGTTTGCATCCATCACAGGTTCGCGGCTCGTCTTCGTCCAAAATTCTAGCTTGGTTGCGGGTTCGTTTTCCTTCACGTAAGCACCCATCTTACGGGCTTGTGGGGCCGTTAGCCAACGCGGATCATCATAGTCCTTTTCCATCCCCTTCATTTCTAAGACAAGTTGGCTCATACCACTAAACTTATGACCGCTTACTGGATTGAAATTCGTTTCAGTAATCTCACTTCTACGCCAAGGGATATTACCAGTTTGTAAGTGCTTCACAAATTGACAGGCTACCGTTTTACTATAATCTTCGTAACTCATTGTTCATGTCTCCTATATTGCTACGGATATTGTTTCGATGCTGATAGCTTCCATCGCATCGTTGATACTCAAAGCACGCTCTTCAAAAGCTCCTGCTTTTTCAGCTTCGTACTCGTCAAAAGGTTTGTTCATAAATGCACAGATGTACATTTCTTCTTTCGATAACATTATTTTTCTCCATCTTGATGAGATTGATTATCCGTTGCATCTTTTTCTGCAACGACTTCGGGAGGAGCCATCTTTGCCCGCTCAAGAAGTTCTTTGTCTTGAAAGTACAAGACTTGTTCGCCGTATATTGGTGGAAAACCTGCTGGCATTATCAACATCGCACCTGCTTTTTTTACCGTATTGCCACTCTTCTCTAACCCTGGTAATTGCATACATTCAGATGGCGTAAGTAAAGCCCGTTTGGTCTCACTGATGCTGTCGCTCACACTGGCTTTGATGCCTGTACCTGAACGGCTGCGTTTTTTCTGAACGATTGTCTCCTCGCCGCACATCGATGAAAGGGTGTTCGCGGTCTCAATTTTGTTGGGGGCGTACGCAATGCGGATATGGCAATTTGATACAATCGATTGCTCGCGACCGTAGGCCTGCTCTAACTGAGTAAGGTCTTGTACAATGATGAAGCACTTCAAGCCGTAGCCTGCCATGAACGCCAAGGCTTTCTCGAATATCTCGAGCTTGCCGATTGCTGTGAATTCATCCATCATCAAAAGCAAACGGTGTTTGTAGTGCTTTACGCTTGCACCCGATTTGAAGTCCATTTTCTCGGTCAAACGGCGAAGGTAAATGTTCATCATTATTCTGAATAAGGGATTCAAGCGATCAATGTCTGAAGGTGGCACAATAAGATAAAGGCTCATGGGGGCGTCACCGTTCATGAGATCATCGCAAGTGAAATCACTACTACTAATGTTGTTGCTAACAATTGGATCAAGATAGAGCGAGAGTTCTTGTATTGCTGAGCCATGCACGCCTGAGCGTTCTTTATCGGCTTTAGATAGCATCTCGCCTGCTCGTGCTTTTACCAAGGTATTGATGTCTTCTCTGCCGTGTTCGAAGGTTTGCATTTCTTCAAGACGTTCATTGAAGCTATCTTCATCACCAAAGCTTGATAAGAATAGCGCAACGTCTTTTAGACTAGCGGTACGGGCATCGCCCTGATCGCCCTGGCTTGATTTGACGCAGGTGTGGATGATTGCACAGGTGAGCCAAGAATAACCTGCTTGCATGAAGTAATCTTTGAGACCTTTACCATCGGGATCGATAATCATGATAGCAATGTTCTGACAATCAGAAATCGCCATTGGCGTATCAAGGCGGACTTCTGCTCGCGGAGCCATTTCCCTATTTTTGATTCAATTGCACAGCAACAATGGTATCTGCGTCAATGCCTTTGTAGGGTTAATACGGGAATTTTTTTCCTGTTGGTTGTTTCTTTGAGTCCTCATTAGGACACATGCAACCCCCTTAAAGCACAAAAGGCCGCCAAAGCGACCTTCTGATACCCACGAAACATTACAATTTCAGGGTATCAAATATGGTGACAGTTTGCTCTTTTTTAGGGTTGGTGGTGTGTTGATATTTGTTCGTTAGGGGGATTAACGCGATTCCACACAAAGTGACAGCGATAAATCTCATTACAAAGAATCCCTGAGGATCTGTTCTTTATTCCAAGGATAGTGGGAGGTATCCAATAGGGATTTAGGACTTCGGGCAAGGCCCGAGAGATGAGGGTTTGGGAGCAAAGATCCCAAGGGAACTTGGGTTCCCTTGGTGACGGCAGAAAGGTTGAGGTCGCTGTCACCAGAAATGTCAAATTGTGATATGCTATGTTTCTATCAGTCTCGGTCGTATATACTTTGAACGCAGGTCTTCTCTCCAAATTTTTCTCAGGTTGACATGTTGTGAAAAGTCTCCATAATTGAACTTAATGAGGACTTTGCTGTGGCATAGGGTAAACAGATTGAATTTGAGTATTCAAAACTTGCATCGCAGGGTCATACCCTTGGTGAACCGGATAGAGCTATCTTCCTAGTAGAGATTTTCAGCAGATTTTTTCCCGTTGATACGAACGTTGTTAGGAGTGTCAAGTATGCAAAAAGGTAAAGTAGTTGCAAAAGAGCCAAAGGTAATGGATCTAGAAAAAGGTCTCTACTTTTGGTGTCAGTGTGGCCTTTCTGGCAAACAACCGTTTTGCGATGGAAGTCATCAGGGAAGCAGTTTTGCTCCAGTAAAAGTGGAATTGGAAGAGAACAAAAAAGTCGCCTTTTGTCAGTGTCGCCAGAGCGATAAAGCACCATTTTGTGATGGTAGCCATAACGGGATATAAATTCTTTTTTATGACTATCTGTCGAAGTTAGCTTATTGGAATCAGGAGGAAGATTTTGAACAGTGGCTCAGAATTAAGTACAAAAAAGGAAGTAGGACGGACACGCAGTAATGCAAGAAGAGGGCGCGAGCAACGTGTTGCAGAGAGAAAAAATACAAAACCTTCTGTAGTACCTTATCTTCAGCGTAAAATTGCACCCGTTGATTTGCTACAAGAAGAACAGTTGTTATTGCTAGAGCAACATACAGACCGAATACTTCGAGAAGTTGGTATTGAGATCACAGATCATCCTGAAACGCTTGCATTGTTCAAGCAGGCTGGTGCAAAAGTTGATGGCTCGAGACTTTACTGTGAAGGGCAGCTCTGTCGCGATATTATCAAGGCAAGTACACCTTCTTCTTTTACGCAACACGCTCGTAACCCAGAACGTAACGTTGTGATCGGTGGTGATAATACGGTGTTTGTACCTGCGTATGGTCCGCCTTTTGTTAGAGACCTTGAAAAAGGGCGACGTTATGCGACGATTGAAGATTTCCGTAATTTTGTGAAACTTGCGTATAGTTCGGATGTGTTGCACCACAGTGGTGGTACTGTGTGCGAACCGGTAGATCTGCCGGTTGATACACGGCATCTTGATATGGTTTATACGCACATGCGTTATTCCGATAAACCGTTTATGGGATCAGTTACTTCGGGTAACCGTGCCGAAGACACGGTCTCTATGATCAAAATCCTTTTTGGGGAGGACTTTATCGATAAGCATTGTGTGTTGGTCTCTCTGGTTAACGCCAATTCGCCATTGGGTTTTGATAAAACCATGTTGGATGCTTTGTGGGTATATGCCCAAAGTGGTCAGGCTTGTATTGTGAGTCCTTTTGTTGTTGGTGGTGCGATGTCTCCGCCAAGTGTTGAGGCGATTATTACTCAAACTTACGCCGAGGCACTGATTGGTATGGCACTTACCCAATTAGTTAGAAAAGGAACTCCTGTCATTTTTGGTAGTTTTGCTTCTAGCATGTCGATGCAGTCTGGTGCACCGATGTTTGGGATGCCGGAATCTAGCCTTGTGCAGCTCGTCGTTGCACAGTTTGCTCGTCGTCTTGGTGTGCCGTGTCGTTCTGGAGGAGGACTCTGTAGTTCGAAACTGCCAGATGGTCAGGCTTGTTTTGAAGCGGGTAGTTCACTCAATTTTACTTTAATGTCGGGGATTAATTTTGTGTTACACAGTGCGGGCTGGTTAGAGGGCGGTCTTGTGATGGGATATGAAAAGTTTGTTATGGATTGTGATTATTTGCGGAGCTTGGGTCGTATGGCTCGGGGGATCGAGATCAATGACGAAAACCTAGCAATGGATGCGTTTCTTGAAGTCGGGCCTGGCGGACATTTCTTAGGAGCTGGTCATACGCAACGCAATTTTACAACGGCGTTCGTACCACCAGATTTAGGAGACTTCAATTCTTTTGAACAATGGAAGGATGAAGGTAGCCTAGATCTTTCGGAAAGAGCTTGTGCAAAATGGAAACGCCAGCTCAACGAGTACGAGATGCCTTCAATGGATATAGCTATGGATGAGACTCTTCAGGACTTTATCAAACAGCGAAAAACTTTTTATTCAACAAACCCAGACTAAGCGGATACTAGTTTTGTGAATAAATTAGTAGACAGGTGAAGAAGAAAGATGCAGTATGCATTAAATTTTTCTTGTGTCTCTTGATTGTAAATTGAGTATCCTATGGGATTTAGTTTAGATTTTCTCATGTTTAGGCTTTTTTAACTCGTTTGGGCTTTGTCGGTAATAAGATGATCGTGCAGGTAATTTCATCAATTTACAAGTAAAGTAACGATAAATAAGGAATGGAAAAGAATGAGCAAAGTATCTGTGATTGTTGCATTATTAGTGTTGTTAGTGGTTGGTGGTTGGTTTTATGTAGGTAGCTTCGACACAACAGCTTCTGATTTGGTAGCGACTGAATTAGAAAACAACAAGTTGGCGATGAGTGATGCAAAAACGAAGGTTTTTGGTGTGAGAACGGCCTCATTTGATTTGAAGAGGTATCGTCAAGAGTTTTTATTTACAGGGCGTACCCGCGCAAATGATGTGGTGGATGTGAAGGCGGAAGTTGCGGGTAAAATATCAAAAATGAATGTGAGTGAGTGGGATCGCGTGAAAAAAGGGGATGTTTTAGTAAAAATAGCAAAGAGAGATATTGATACGCGGATAGCCAAAGCAGAGACCGATGTTCGGGTAAGACGTGAGGAATTTTCGGCAGAGGAACGTTTGGTGTTGACGGGGGCTTCGGGTGAGTTAAAACGGTTGCAAGCAGAGAGTGCTTTGCAGGCCGCAGAAGCGACGCTAGAAAACTTGCAAGAGCAAAGAAAAGATCTCACACTTCGAGCTCCTTTTTCTGGTGTGGTAACGCAACAGTATGTGGTAGAGGGCGAGGTTTTTGGCAAAGCAATGCCAGTATTGAAAATTGCTAATATGGATCCAATGTTAGTGGATGTTTATGTAACCTTAGAAAAACGCAGACAGTTGGAAGAAAATTACAGCGTGATGGTTGATTTTGACGGTGACCTTCGAGAAGGTACTATCCGCAACATTGCAACGCTTGTAGAACCGAAGACGAGAACGTATCTGGTGGAGGTTGCCGTTCGCAATGATAAGGGTGATTTGGTGGAAGGAATGGCAGCTGATGTGAAGGTACTGTTGCCGGAAAGAAAGGCACATCATTTTGATGCATCTTACTTGAAGTTAACCAATAATAAGCTTGGCGTGATGGTGGTAGAGAATGTAGCAGAGGACGATGGGGATAAAACGCTGGCAAAATTTGTAGAGGTAACCTTGCTAGCAGATGATGATAAGGGTGTTTGGGTGGAAGGTCTTGATGGCTTGCAGCAAATTATCACAGCAGGGAATTACTATGTAAATACAGGTGATTATGTTGAAATTGAAGAATAGTTTTGGTCGGTTCTTTGGGGTTTTGGGGTGTGTTTTAGAAGGAGTAAATAAACATTGAGTTTAATAACAATGGCGATGGCACGCCCAAGAAGTACACTCATGCTATTTTTCTTTCTCTGGATTTTTGGAGCTTATGCTTATGTAACGATACCGAAAGAATCGAATCCAGATGTTACGGTTCCTATTATCTATATTGTGATTCCGCAAGAAGGGATTGCACCTCTAGATTCTGAACGGTTGTTGGTACGACCTGTTGAGCAGGCAGTGCGTTCGATTGAGGGCGTTAAGGAGATTCGTTCGGAGGCTTATGAGGGTGCGGGCTATGTCTTGTTAGAATTTGAAGCTGGTTTTGATTCCGATGCAGCCTATACCGATGTAAAGGAAGCTGTGGATGGGGTAAAAGGTGATTTTCCAGAAGACGCCAAAGAACCCATCATCAATGAAGTTTCGCTAAGTGAGGAGCCGGTGGTTGTGGTGCAATTATCGTCCCTTTTGCCAGAGCGGGCGATAGCTGAACTTGCCGACAAGCTTGCCGACGAAATTGAAACCTTTAGCGAGGTATTGGAAGTTCGTGTTCGAGGAAAACGGGAAGAGGTTGTTGAATTTGTTCTCAAACCCCAAGAGATGGAATTTTATGGTCTTGATATCCGAACGGTTACGGGTGCTTTTTCTGCGGCAAATCGCGTGGCTGCAGCGGGAAGAGTAAAAGTTGGAACGGGTGAATTCTCTTTGAGCTTGCCAGGACTCTTTGAGAGTATTGATGATATCATGGATATGCCGGTTCTTAACAATGGCGAGGCGGTTGTTACCGTGCGAGATGTGGCAACAGTTAGACGTACGTTTAAGGATGCGGATGCCTATTCAAGATTAAACGGTCGTAGCAGTATGGCTCTGGAAGTTGTCAAGCGTAGTGGCGAAAATATCATTGATACCGTTGCAAAAGTCAGGGCATTGGTAACAGCGGCAGAAGAAAAATTCCCAGAAGGAGTTACCGTTTCTTTCAGTAATGATCAGTCAACCTTTGTGAAGGAGTTGTTAAGCGAATTAGAAAACAGTGTTTTTGTTTCGGTGTTTTTGGTCGTGGTTGTTATTCTTGCCTTTCTTGGTATTCGAGGCGGTATTTTGGTTAGTGTTTCCATACCAGGTGCGTTTCTTTCTGGTATTTTAGTGTTGTATGGTCTTGGGCTTACCGTGAATATGGTGGTGCTATTTGCCTTGATTCTCTCGGTAGGATTGCTGGTTGATGGTGCTATTGTTATGGTAGAATATGCCGATCGCGAAATCTCTAACGGGGTTTCGGCAAGGCAAGCCTATACCGTTGCAGCCCAACGAATGTCGTGGCCAATTATTGTGTCCACAATCACAACGTTGCTGGCTTTTGTACCGCTCATGTTTTGGCCAGGTGTTGTTGGGCAATTTATGCAGTATTTACCGCTTACCTTAATAGCGGTGTTAACATCTTCTCTCTTTATGGCGCTCTTGTTTATGCCCGTGGTGGGTGCGTATCTTACAACGGTCGCAAAAATATTCTTGCCCATCCTTATGTTCGGTATCGCCTTTTTGATTAGCTCTAGCATTTTAGGGTTGCTAGGTTTTGCAGAGGCGGTCTCTACTTGGGGCGGTGTGGCGATTGGTCTTGTTGCTACTTTTGCGCTTTGGCGTGTTTGGATGCAATGGTCAGAACTGCTCGCGGTGCCGGGTAGAGCTAGTGGCGAGAGCAATGCGTTGCCTGATCTTAGTAAACTTGGTGGAATGACCAAACATTACATTACGGCATTGCAGTTTTGTTTAGAGACAAAAGTACGTTCTTTTATGGTAGTTGTGGCAGCTGTTGTTACGTTGATTGCAGGTTGGTATAGCTATGGTACTTACGGGCGAGGCGTAGAGTTTTTTCCAGATTCTAATCCGGAACAGATAACGATTTCGGTGAGTTCTCTTGGTGATCTTACAACCGAAGCAAAGGATGAGCTTGTACGAGTTGTCGAGCAACAACTATTGCAAATGGGTGCAGAAACGGGAGAATTTGAAACAGTTTATGCCTCTAGCGGAGATGTTGGTGCCAATAGGGATCAAGATCGTGTGGATCTAATTGGTAGGATTTTTATCAAATTATCGGATTGGCAAACAAGGAGAGACGGTTTTGTCATCAAGGATGATATCTTTGAGCAAATTCGCAAAACCAAGGGTGTAGTGATAGAAGTTTCCCATCAACAGGGTGGGCCTCCTACTGGAAAACCGATTAGTGTGAATGTGGAAGGTCAAAATATGGAAACTATCCAAAGTGTTGCAAAGGATGTGCTTGGGATACTGAAATCTCATGAAGCGGTACGCGCGGTTCAAGACACCTTACCACCACCAGGTATTGAGTGGCGTTTGAACCTTGATAGAATTGAGGCAACAAAATTTGGGTTCGATATTTCGGCCATTAGTTCTTTTGTTCGTTTGGTTACAGGTGGTGCAAAGCTTTCTACTTATAGACCAGATGACAGCGACGAGGAAATAGATGTTAGACTTCGCTTCCCTGAGGAGTACCGCAATCTCTCGCGATTGGATAACTTAAGGCTTCCTAATTCGCAAGGAGGAGCTGTGGTGCCGCTTTCGCATTTTGTGAGTCGTGAGATCAGAACACCAACAGGCAGGATAAAACGAATCAACGGTCAGCGCCTGATTAAGGCAAGTTCTGAGGTGGCAGATAATTACAATGCGGCTCAAGTTATCAGTGAACTAGAAGTCGAGGTCGCAAAGCTTACCTTGCCTGAAGGGGTTAAGGTTCGATTTGTGGGAGAGAATCAAGATCAAGATGAAGCCTCTGAGTTTTTGATGCGTGCCTTTTTAGTGGCAGTATTCATGATAGCAGCGGTTTTGGTTACGCAGTTTAACAGTTTCTATTATAGTTTTATCATTTTGTCGGCGGTGATCATGTCGACAACAGGCGTGGGGATAGGTCTATTACTGTTGGAACAACCTTTTAGTATTATTATGAGCGGCATTGGCGTGATATCACTTGCAGGTATTGTTGTGAACAACAACATTGTGTTACTTGATACCTATGCCTATATCCGTAAAAGGGAAGAAGATACCACACGTGCGTTGCTTTATACTGCTTCTCAAAGGTTACGCCCTGTGATGCTAACAACAGTTACCACTATTTTGGGATTATTGCCGATGGCGTTGAGCTTTAATGTCAACTTTTTTGAGCAGAGTGTTGAGATTGGCGCGCCGTCCTCGCAGTTTTGGCGGCAACTTGCTAGTGCGATTGTATGTGGTTTATCCCTTGCTACCATTTTAACGTTATTTGTAACGCCGTGTCTGTTGAAACTTGGTGCAGGGCTAGAGAAGAAAAACGCTCAAAAAGGCTCTCCGCCAGCGGTAGAAAAGACGGAAGCTTTGGCTCAAGGTTAGTTGGCGTGTGTTTAATTGTTGGGTAGATAGCGAAGAAATGATGTCTAGTCTGGGTGGGGTGGTGGCGTGTTTTTTGGTTGAACAAGCAAAAGGTCATGCAATTTTGGATACGTTCTTACTTGATGGTGGTTTGGGAGCAGGCAAAACTTGTTTTGCTCGTGGATTTATTCAAAAGTTGATGGGAGAGAACACGGTTGTTCCCAGCCCAACCTTTACGCTGGTACAATCTTATGAGAGAGACAATTTAAAGATTTTTCATTACGACTTGTATCGTATTAACAATAATGATTCGCTCTATGACATTGGCTGGGAGGACGTAGGCTACGGTGGTATTAGCCTTATTGAGTGGCCCGAAAGAATGGGTAAGCGTTTGTACCCTAAAGATTATTGGCACTTTAAGATGTCTGATGGTCAAGATGTTCATGAACGCAAGGTGAGCGTTAAGAAGACTGTAATGGATAAAAGTGCAATGGATAAAAGTAGTGAGTTGCACGATTATTTAAAAGCCAAAAATGTCGAGATAACCTACTAATGCAAAACAAGGTAGTCAACGTTTCATCAAGACGAGATTTTTTAGGTGTCATGGATGAATGGCTACAGACTCTAGAAATGATAGAAGGCGGAGATCATCCCTTATGGATGAAGGATGTTCGTATCTATTTGCCAAACTTGCGATTGGTTCGGGGGTTGAAGGAGCGTTTGTTATTGCGATGCAAGCGGGAAGGTGGTGCCTTTATCATGCCACAGATCGAGGCGCTGGGTGCTGTTGATGTTGTGGGTGAAGATGATGTATTAGGAGAGAGCCAATTATGGGGAGAGCAGATAGGTGAGCAAGCAGATATCGAGCTTTTACCCTCTATGCACCCAACCGAGCGGACATTGCTACTCTACCAATTGATTGTCCATTTTATGAGATTTCGCTCAATGGTAAGTGGTACAACAGCCCTGCGCGAGGTTGCAACGAGTCACGCTTTACATTTGGCTGAAAACTTAGGGCGTTTGATGGACGAGCTTGATATTCAGGAGGTGGGGGCAGAAGAAATCGGTGCTTTAATTCCAGAACAATTGGCAGAGCATTGGCAAAAAAGCAGAGACTTTCTTTTGATACTTGAGCGGTATTTCCCTGAAATTTGCAAAGAGCGAAAACGCATGAACGGGAAGCGTCGCCAGATTGAAAGTTTGCGTCGGTTGAGAGATTATTTTCAAAGAGAACGTCCTGATTACCCGGTTGTGATAGCAGGATCAACGGGTTCGATTCCAGCAACGGCTGATCTTATGGAGACAGTGATTGGTCTACCCCAAGGGTTGTTGGTATTACCAGGTCTTGATCGGGCGATGTCTCACAAGGCGTGGGAGAGCCTGCTCCTTGATGTTTCACACCCTCAGCATGGGCTTCACGGTATTTTGTCAAAACTAGCGTTGCAACGCTCGGATATTCCGGAATGGTTGGCTCCAAAAATGGAGGAAACCATTACCAAGAGAGAATGGTTTGTCTCGCACGCCATGCTGCCACAAGATTTTTACGGGCGAGAATCAGAGGATCTCAACCAGTGGTCAAATGGGCAAGTACAGAGCCTTGGGGGGCAAAAACCCCATATTCTAGAAGGTGTTGATCTGTTCGAGGCACAAAGCCTTGGCGAGGAAGCTTTAATGATTGCTTGTGCATTGCGGGAGACTTTAGAAACACCAAAAAAAAGGGCCGCACTTGTGAGTCCAGATAAAGATCTTATTCGGGCAGTGGTAGCGGTGATGGGGCGTTGGGGGATTGAAATGGATAATTCAGCAGGAGAGCCTGTTCTTAAAAAAGGGGGCGGTATTTTAATAGCCCTGCTCATAGAGATCATGTTGTCAGAGATTGCAGCAGATAAGGTTCAAGGCTTGTTTTACCATCGGCAATGTAAGATGGGTTCAACAAGAAAAGAAATGATGCCCGTGTTGTGGTGCTTTAACGTATTAAGACGCGAACACAGGGAGCAAGCAAAAAGTTTAGAAGGTCTTGCCAAGCAGCTACAAGATTATGGTAAAAAAAACCAAGATCAGCAGGATAAGTGGCAGTTTGCTGCAAAAAAGGTATTGGAGTTTGATCAGTTGGTAAAAAGAACAACTAAGCCTAAGAAGCAACTTTTTTCGGTTCGGCTTGATGCGTTCATTGAACTTTGTGAGGCAATCGACCCTGCGATTTGGCAAAGCGAGGGAGGAGAAAAGATATCAGAGACGCTGGTGATTTTAAGAGGCTATAGCGAACTTGTTACTGACAAAATAGATATGTTTTCCTTTGGAGTTATGTTGCAGTCGTTTTTGAGTAGTGTTTGTTTTCATTCTCATCGGCGTAAATTATCGCGAGTCGTTATTCTTGAACCGATGGAGGCACGTTTACAGCGTTTTGATCGGGTGATTTTAGGTGGCGTGAACGAAGGGGGCTGGCCTCGTAAGGTGGGAAGTAGCCCTTGGTTATCTCGTCCAATGCGTCACGCGTTGGGGTTGCTGTCCCAAGAGCAAGCGGTTGGATTGCAAGCACATGATTTTACGCAAGCCTTTGGAGCAGACGAAGTTTTACTAACCCGTAGTGTGAAAAGAACAGAACCAACACTCGAGGCAAGATGGTTATCTCGAATGCGCGTAGTGATGAAAAGGCTTGGGTGGTCTTATGATGATTGCCGCTTTGATGCTGCAAAAAAGGCAATGTTGGCACTGTCGCAAGGGCCATTTATAGATCGTTATGATCGCCCTGCGATACTACCAAAGGAGAACGTATTTCCAAATACTTTGCATGTGACCTCTTTTGATCGTTTGCGAGAAGATCCTTACATTTTTTATGCAGAAAAAATACTGAGGCTTCGTCCTCCAGAAGATCACACAAGCACGGCACTTTACAGGGAAAGAGGGATTATGCTGCATAAATTAATGCAGAATCTCACCTTGTATGCAGAGCGTTCAGATCAGTCGGGAACGGAGGAATTAAAAAAATTCTTTATAAAAGATTTAGAGACAACACTTCTGGAAGCCAGTGAACTATCCTTGATGTTACGATTAATATGGAGAGAAAAATGGGAACGTATTGGAAACCAGTATATTAAGGAGATTTTAGATTTAAAAGGAAAAACCCAGAGAGTGAGCGTTGAGGTGAAAGGAGAAATCTCTTTGAGGGAGGGTCTACTTTTGAGGGGACGAGCAGATAGATTGGATGAGCTTTGTGATGGTAGTTTGGAAATTGTGGATCTTAAAACTGGAACGCTCAATACTAAAAAAGATATTAAATCAATGAAAGCATCGCAGTTAGTACTGCTAGCGTTAATTGCCAAGAGAAGCGGTTTTAAGGGAGTAGAGGGTGAGATCGGGGGGGGTAGTTTATATTCATTATCAGATGGAAAAGTGGTGAAGGTAGCACCCGCAGATTTTGATGGTGCAAATGTGAGCAATTGGGATGAGCAGGCAGAAAAAATGGTGCTAGATGAGGTGATACCTTACAGGGAGGGACAAAAAAAATACCAAGCTTCAAGAAAAGAGGGTAGATATTTGACGTCGTGGCGTGATTTTACGCGTTTTAGTGAGTGGGGCTATGATGATTGATAAAAACGCCGATAAAAACCGTGATAAAAACCTTACTGGGGCAGTGGCAATACATTTGGCACAAACCAAGGCTTCTTCTCCCTACCGACATATTTGGACAACAGCCCATGCTGGAAGCGGTAAAACCAGAGTTTTGGTTCACAGAGTACTAAGGTTATTGCTTGCAGGTGAGCCAGTAAGTAAAATTTTGTGCATTACTTACACACGTATCGGTGCGGTTGAAATGATCGAGCGTTTACGCGATACACTTGGGGATTGGTCTGTGATGTCGGACCATGCGTTGGAAGGGGAACTTTGCGATATGGGGGTGGAGGAGGTGACTTCGAAAACACTTCACCGTGCAAGGGATCTGTTTTTGGAAGTGCTGAATGCGCCTGGTGGCTTACAGGTCTACACTTTTCACGGGTTTTGCCAGTCGGTTTTGGCAAGGTTTCCGTTAGAGGCAGATATTTCACCGGAATTCCGGCTGTTATCAGAAGTGGCAGGCGGCGGCGTGCAGCGAGACTTATCAGATAGTGTTGCAAGAAGTACCGAGGAAACCTTGCAGCAGAGCATTGTGCATTTATCGGTACGGTTGTCTGAAGAAAGCTTTTTTGGTCTTATCCAGACGATTTACGAATCTTGTGAAGTTTTTGAGAAAATATGGAACTATCAAACAGCTGCATCCAAAGTATTGCTGGTGAATTATGCCGAAAAAATGTGGGCGAAATTAGGTGTAGCAAAAAGTAAGGATGGTCTATTACAGCAGAAATTAGCGTTTCTTGAAGCGAGCAATATCGAGGAAACTTTACGTAAAATTACAAAAATTGAGAAAAAAAGCAAACCATTAGAGACCTTAAAAAATGGTATTAATGATTGGCTTGAGTTAGAGGGTGAGAATAGATGTGAACACTTTTCTATTTTAGAGAAAGCTTTGCTTAGTACAGAAAAAAAGTGGAGGGTGATTGTCGAAAAAAGCGTAGAGGAAGAGGATCTACAAGAATTTAAACGTAGCCTCGAATGGGTGATGATGGGAATGAATGCTTGCTACGATATTGGTAAGGATACAGAAGCTACGTTGGTATTGGCAAGATCAGTTATTGCGGAATACCAACACTATAAATATACCAAAGGACTGCTAGATTATGACGATCTTATCAGCAAGGTGCGGTTGTTGCTCGGTGACGGTCGTGGTAGTCAGGCAAGCTGGGTGCATTTTAAGTTAGATGGTGGGATTCGCCATGTGTTGGTAGACGAAGCACAAGATACCAACCGCTCGCAGTGGTCTATTTTTGAGGGCTTGGTGCATGAATTTTACGCAGGAAAAGGCGTAGAAGATGAATTGCTTGATCGCACGCTTTTTGTGGTGGGCGATCCCAAGCAGGCAATTTTTAGTTTCCAAGGCAACGATCCCGACGCAATGATAGCAAGTAGAAAACGTTTGGGAGAAATATCGCAAGCAGCAGAAAAAGACATTGAAGATGTAGCACTAGAAACCTCGTTTCGTTCAGCACCAGAGATTTTATCGTTTGTGGATGCAGTTTACGAGGGTGGGGTCAAGAAAATGGGCATTGATACAGGTGAAGAATTACAGCACAAAGCCTTTCGGCAAAAAGCTATCGGGTTTGTATCGCTATTGCCACTTGCAAAGACCCAAATAGATGAAGCGGGCGAAACTATCAAAACAGGTGCAGAAATACTGGTTGATCGCATGGTAGATAGGATGGAGGAATTGCTGGGTAACTGGCAGGTTCCCTCTACAGGCAAATTATTACAAACAGGTGATATTTTGATCTTATTCCGAAAACGAAAAGGTTTGTTCCATGCGATGGTAAGAATACTACAACGTAGAGGCTTCCGAGTATCGACATCGTTAAACGTCAAGCTTTCAGAAAGTTTGCCAGTGGTTGATATTGTCAATTTACTAGAGGTCTTGCTTGATCCAGAGGACAACTACCGTTTGGGGTGTTTGTTGAAGGCGCCTTTTGTGGGTTTTGGCGAGGATGATGTTTTTCAACTACTATACGGGCGAAAAGGCAGCAGTGTATGGTCGGTTCTTCAGCAAAGTTCAGAGAAAAAACACCAAGCACTGAAAAAATGGATAGAGGGTTTGCGACAATATGTTGATCTAGAGGCTCCTTATGAGTTAGTGCAGAGAATATTGTACACAGAAAGCCCTTATGAGGGAACACAAGATGGTAGCTTTAAACCTTTGAGTGGCTACCAAGCACTGGAGGGTAGATTAGGGGTAGAAGCAAGTGACGCGATAGAGATGTTGCTGTTAAAGCTCTTAGATTACGATAAAGAAGGGGTGGTTAGTCTTCGTTACTTTTTGGATGATCTTGCTCTCTCAAAAGAGGAAATGACCAAGCAGAGCGATGCAAGTGGTGGGGCGATTAGGCTAATGACGATACATGGGTCAAAAGGTTTAGAGGCACCTTTTGTGATTTTTCCAGATACTACAGTATTCAAGAAAAAAACAAATCCAGACAAATCGAGCTATAGCGTTTTGAAAGATGATAAAAACGTTTGGTATTGTAAAAGTCCTGATGTTGCTAAGTCGCAGTTTGCTGAGTTGACGTCGCTAGTGCAGAGCGAAGAAAAAAAGGCGGCAGAAGAGGGATTGCGGTTACTTTATGTGGGTTTAACCAGAGCGAAAGATGGCTTGCTCTTAGGGGGTGCCTATAATAAAAAGAAACCGCTTGCGGACAGTTGGTATTATCTGTTGCAAGACGGAATGAAACGTTTGGGTGTAGAGGTGGAAAATACACCCGTAGATGAAGCATTAAACGTGCTTGGTGGTCATTATTGGCAATTTGGTGACATTGCCTTGCCTTCTATTGATGAGGGTGCGAGAGCGATTGTACAAACTACAGAGAGCGCACAAGAAAAAGGCATAGCAAGCTGGTGGTATCAGCCTTTTGAGGAGGAAAGAGATGTTATTTTGGAGACAAGAAGTGCGTCGCGTTTAACCGAGGGTATATCAACAGGCGGGGTGCAGAGCCTATTAACGAGAGACAATAGCAAGATAAGGCGAGGAATTTTGATACACAAGTTATTAGAGTATTTACCAAAGGTAGAGCGATCAGTATGGCATAGCGTGGGACATAAAATTTTGTCCAGAGAAGGCATGATTTTTGCGGAAACAAAAGCAGAAACAAAAACGGGCGAGCAAGACACGGCATGGAAGGAAGAAATCCTGCAAGAGGTAATCGCTGTAATGGTGGACAAGCGCTTTGAACGATTATTTACAGAAGGTCATGCAGAGGTTCCAATGGGTGGCGTTGTAGAGATTAACAACCAGCAAGTTACGGTTCAAGGTAGGGTTGATCGCTTACTTGTTACTGAGCAAGAGATCGTGTTGGTAGATTATAAATCGGGCAGACTGCCAGCAAGAGGTAAACAGAAAGAAAAAATCCCCTCTCGTTATCGTGAGCAAATGGCAGTTTATGGGGAGCTTGTTCGTAAAATGTGGCGGGGGAGAACGGTTCGAGGGTTGCTGTTGTGGACAGAGGATGTTTCAGTGAGTGAACTTCTAGATGATGAAATGAGGTTATCGTGAAATTAAGATGGATGGTGTTGGGCTTTGCGTGGATTTACAGTTTTGGGTTTGCTGTGGGCGATAGTGATGCTGTGGGTATTGTGAAGGTAGAAATGGATACCTCTGATTGTCAGCGATTGATACCTGGAATTTTTGCAAGTAGTGCCAGATACGTAGAGGGTTTAGATGTATATGGTAGAAAAGTTGTACCAGCATCAGGAGATGGCAGCGCGAACGTAGGGTTGCCAGATTGGTTGCCGAAAGAGGTTGGTTTTGATTTGCAAATTGATGTCCGAAAGTACGTGCCTAAGCTATCAAATAAGCTTGGTGAGATTGGGGTTCGATTGGAAAATGACGCCGCCGCTACTAGTATTATAGATGCGGACATTGTTGGTGCATCATCAAGCAGTAACCAGCCCCAAGCAGTTGGTACGTTGAGCAAAGAGGAACAAGAAAAGCTTGCGACTTTTGATAGAGATATTGAGGCACTAGAGGTTTACGAGGACGAGCTGATATGGACAAGGCGTGCAATCGCAGGTGATTCGCTAGAGATGGCAGAGCGTTTGGTTTCATTACAGAACGAGCGAAAGAAAATCAATGCTCGGATAAAAGATCAAGAGAAGGTCTTGTTGCTAGAAAAACAAAGGGTAATATTAGCAACAGGTGGTAGCGCGGAAAAGAATGAGGGAATGCTTACCTTGAGAAAAAGACAATTACAAAAGGCCGAGACAAGATACTACTATGGTGAGGCATACTTGCGTTTACAAAGAATTTTGATAAAGAACTCAGACGCACAAGAACGAGTAAAGCAATCAATGGCTCTAAAAGATAAATCAGAGGAAGAAGGCATTGAGGACGCCTTATTGGTAAATGAACAAGCACTGCAGAAAACGCGTGCAAGTTTAAAGCACCTACAATTAGAAAGAAACAAGTTAGCCGTAAAAGGTGGTATTCCCACCAAGCAATGGGGTAATGGTAGCAAAGGAAACCGAAAAGGTAAGTTGTCGGCACCCAAAGAAGCACTACCTTATGGAATAGACATTCGCTCGATAGGCAGGGCAATCAAGGTAAAATATGATATTGCACAAGGGCTGTTATTATTAAATGGGCAAGCACTAGAACCGGCAGAGATTACAAATTTGATAGGAAGGTGTAAAGAGATTCGTAAAGAGAAAGGTTCTTTGTAAAAAAGATAAGGAAAGGCTTGAGATTTTTCGTGATTTTGTGGTATATGATGAGACACGTCGGAGGTGATGGGGTGTAGCCAAGTGGTAAGGCAGCGGTTTTTGGTATCGCCATGCGTAGGTTCGAATCCTACCACCCCAGCCATTTTATGATCTCCTATTTTGTGATCTTCCTGTGGGTTATTGAACTCCTGCTTTTTAAAAACTACAAAGCCAAAGCATGTAGTACGTAGATAACATAAAAGCACGGTATATTGAATGAATAACAAACAAACAAAACTGCTATTATTAGTAAAAGATACAAGAGCAGATAAATGGCAGCGTGCATTAAAAAAATACGAAAAAGAAGGCATTAAGGTGGTCGAATGGGGTACGCCTGAGATGGCAGGTGGTGATATTCGCTATGCCCTTATAGAGCCTCTTGATGAGTTGTTAGATAAGGCATTAATGGTGGAGGGGATTCGTTATTTGGTGAGCGTTTGGGCAGGGGTTGATGTTTATCTTGCGCGTTCAGGGGAGCTGGGAGAGAGAAAAGTTCTGCGAGCGATTGGTGAGGGATTACAAAAAGGCATGGCAGATTATGTGGTGGGTGTAAGCTTGGCGATGGTACTTGATCTTTACGGGATGCGAGATAGGCAACGGGCGGGGCTGTGGCACTGTGGCGAAGATCGAAGATCGGTTGCGAGTTACGAGGTTTGTGTGTTGGGAATGGGGAAGATGGGCAGAATTGTGGCAGAAGGCTTGCGATCGGCAGGTTTTGGCGTGCGTGGATATGCCCGTCATAAAAAGGAGATAGAGGGGATCCCGTGTTTTGCCGAGGATGCTTTGGAAGACGCTGTGCGGGACGTGGATATTGTGGTTTGTTTGCTACCGCTCAATGATGTAACAAGGGGGGTACTGGGCGCGAATGTTTTTCGGCACATGGCAAGGGGAGGCTTTGTGATTAATGCGGGCAGAGGGACTCATGTGGATAAGTCAGCGTTGTTTGCAGCTTTAGATAGTGGTCAATTAAGCAAGGCGGTTCTGGATGTGTTCGAGAACGAGCCTTTGCCAAAGGACGATGTTTATTGGCAAAGGACGGACGTGTTCGTGACGCCTCATGTGGCGTCAGCTACTATTCCAGAAGATGCTAGTTTAGAAGCGGTTAACATCATAAAAAAGATAGAGAAGAATCCTCATACAGCGGTTGACGAGCTGTTTGATAAAGATGTTGTATGCGATATGAAACGGGGATATTGAAAAGATTTTGCACGCTTTTTGTAAATAGTGTAGTATCAAATAGTGTAGTATGAGGGGTAACTTTCGAGGATTAGTAGAAGGTCGATAGATGATAGATATCGTAGATAAATTTTTGGTAGATTTAGACGAGATTAGCGATCACGCAATTAAAGGCAGAGTGGGTGGTGTAAAAGGGATGATGCTAGAGATAGAAGGGGTGAATCGGTTGCTAAGCGTTGGTGAGCGTTTTATGGCTCATAGAAGGGACAGTAGCCATTTGTTGTGCGAGGTTGTGGGTGTTCGTAAAGATGTGTGTATTGCCATGCCTTTTGGTACAACGCAAGGTTTGGGCTTGGGTTCTCAAGTGCATTTGTTGCCTCACTCTAGCATGGTTTTTCCAGACGAGAGCTGGCTTGGTAGAACCTTGAACGCACTTGGTGAGCCTCTTGATGGACAAGGTCGCTTAGAGATGGGTGCAAAGGGCTATCTATTACAGGGAGAACCTCTACCTGCACATTTGCGGCAAAGAGTAGGCGAAAAATTTGATCTAGGTGTTCGTAGTATCAATAGTTTTACAACCTGTTGTCGAGGGCAGCGAATGGGTATATTCGCGGGCTCAGGGGTTGGTAAATCAATGCTACTTGCGATGATGGCACTTTATGGCGAGGCCGATGTGACGGTGATCGGTCTTGTGGGAGAAAGGGGGCGTGAAGTTCGAGAGTTTATGGAGGATTATCTAGGGGAAGAAGGTATGAGTAAAGCGGTGGTCGTGGTCTCAACTTCTGATGAGCCAGCGATGATGCGGCGAGAGGCCGCCTACCTTACCCTTACCATTGCAGAATATTTTAGAGACCAAGGTAAAGAGGTATTATGCTTAATAGATAGCGTTACTCGTTTTGCGATGGCTCAAAGGGAGATAGGTCTTTCTGCGGGTGAGCCGCCAACCAGCAAAGGTTATACGCCAACTGTGTTTGTAGAACTGCCAAGGTTATTAGAGCGTGCAGGCCCAGGTAAAGAGAATACAGGGCACATTACGGGCTTATTTGCGGTATTGGTAGAAGGGGATGACTTCAACGAGCCTATATCAGATGCTGTGCGTGGGATCTTAGATGGTCACATTGTCTTAGATCGTCATATCGCACATCGAAATCGCTACCCAGCTGTAAATGTACTGCGTAGTTTGTCTCGGATGATGCCCGACTGCAACACGAAGGAAGAAAACGAACTTATTGATCGGGCAAGATCCTTGTTAGCAACTTACGCAGATATGGAGGAACTTATCAGAATTGGGGCGTATCAAAAAGGGGCAGACGAGAAAATAGACGAAGCAATTTATTATAACGACAAACTAGAGGAATTCTTGGCGCAGTCCTTCTACGAGCCGGTGGGTTTTGAACAGTGTTACAAAGAACTACGAGAAATTTTTGCAGATAATGTAAAGACGACCCAGCAGGAATAATTTTTAGAAGTACACATTACAATGGGAACTTATGATACACTTTATCGAATCAAGAAAATGGAATTGCAAGATTGCCAATACAAGAAGATAAGCTTGGAAGAGGTAATTGCTAGCCTAGCAGAGAAGGAAAAGCGGCTAGACGCAGAAATGGCAGAACAAGATAAACTAGTAAAAGAAAACAATGTTTACCGCATGACCTATAGTCTCTTCTTTGAGCGTTATCAGAAACGAAAAAGCGACTGCCGCCAAGAGCAAGCAATTGCGAATAAAGAGTTGCAAGTATTGGTTGACATCATGCACGTAAAATTCGGAGAGATGAAGAAGATGGAGATCCTGCAACAACAACAGAGAGAGAAAAAACTTTCTGAAGAGGTCTTTTCTGAGAATTCATCAAGAGATGAGAATACGCTTGTTAAGGTTGTCCGTGATAATTTAGGGCTGAATTAAATTAGGGTTGAATTTTTGATAAAAAATCTTATAATAGCTGAACGCACTGCAATTTTAGCCCCGTTTTAGCCCCGTAATTTTTGCGGAAGGTAAAGGTTCAAGGAAAGAGATTATGAAAAAACAAATACGTTTATTATCAACTATTTTTATTTTGCTGTTATTGGTACCGATATTTTCTGGTTGTGCCACAAATTATATTCGTACGATAAAGGGGAAATTGCAGGTCGAATCAAAACTGAGCGAGACGGTATTCTTCGATCCATTGCCACCTGCGGAACGATCCGTATTTGTTGATGTTCGCAATACATCAGGCAATGTGCTGTTGTCTACGGTGAATGGCGATATTATCTCGGCTTTGTCTGCTGCTGGCTATCAGGCGGTGGCCAATCCTGATAACGCGAATCTATTGCTTCAGATCAATTTACTGAGTTTAGAGAAAACTTCATTAGACGGTGCTGAATCTGCTAGACTCCATGGGTATGAAGGGCTAAATACTGCAACAACCGCGGCTATTGCAGGCGGTATTGCAGGCAATGCGTTAACAGATGGTTCTAGCTCGACAGGGCAGGCTGCAGGTACGTTTGCTGGTGCTTTACTACTTGGCCTGATTGGTTCTAGTGTAGACGCAAACACTCAGGATGTTACCTATGCCTTGGTTACAGATGTTCAGATATCTACACGGGAAAAAGAAGATATCGAATACAAAGGACAACAAAATCTCCAACAAGGATCCTCAGGTTCTGAAGTTGCAACCTATACAAAAAAAAGTCCTTGGATCCGCTACCGGACGCGTGTGGTAACTACTGCCAACAAAATCAACCTAGAACTTGATGAGGCAGGACCAGAGATGCGCAATAGTTTGGCAAATATACTGAGTGGTTTGTTGTAGTCTCTCAAAAAAAAGAGAGATATACCGTCCTCTTCAATAACGTTACTTCTTTTAAAATGTTCTCCTATAAAAGGCGTCCTCAAAAAACGCTACTAAAAGGCTGTTTTTGTGGAGTTGCCAAGGGTTATTGAGGTTATTGAGGTTATTGAGCATGGCCGATATAGGCCGAGAGAAGCTACAGGCCTACTATTAGGTCTAGCTGGTATTGTGGTTGGTAGAAGAGTGGGGGATGTACAAGCCTATATTTAGATGCTGTGACAGATGGTTGTATGATCTTAGATAGCCGTTTCTGCACATGGTTCGTTAGGCTGTAAATGTGTCAGGTAATTTGTCTTGAATGATGCCTGGGCAAGAGATCTGTTAGCAACTTACGCAAAGTGCGGAGGGGTTCATCAGAATTGGGGCGTATCAAAAAGGGTCAGACAAAAAAGAGATAAAGCAATTTTATAACGATAAACTAAGAGGGGGTTTTGGAAGCTCTGCTCTATTTACCCCCCCACCACATACTATACGCGGAACCCTGATGACGCGGCGTGACGCTAGGCATCGTTAGGACAGACAGAAGGCAGTAAACTTTGAGAACGCGCTTTGAGTAGTTTGTTCTAGTTCGTTAGAAAGAGAGGTATACTATCTCCCCAAAAACGTCACCTTATTCCAAGTGCTCTCCTGATAATTCTCTCAAAAAAGCACTACTCAAAACGGTAGTTTGAAGTGATAGCGTGTATTATCGTTGTATTAAAATTCGTTACAAATTTTGCCTATCAGGTGCTTCGGGTCATGGTGATGTAACAGGTTTGCAATAAATGCTAGTGCTCAACTTTGTTCCACACTCTTTTATAGACAAAAAAGGCAATGATTGTCATAAAAGCAAGCACGATCATTACGCGAAAACCAAGTTGTTTTCTTTGTTCCATTTCAGGCTCTGAAGCCCAAGCAAGAAAATTGGTAACATCATAAGCTAACTGATGCACAGAAGCATTGGTCCCATCAGTGTACTCTACAAGCCCTTCCGAAAGAGGTGGCGGCATTGCAATGGCATTACCACTCATCCATTTGTTATAATACATACCATCATCAAGTTTAAAATTTTGCGGAGGTTCTTGGTAACCGTTGGCAATCAGGTTGTAAAGATAATCTGCACCATAGGAATGGTCTTTGATGGCAAGAGAAAGATCTTTGGGATAAGCGTTGTTGTTTGCTGCACGGGCAGCTTGTTCATTGGGAAATGGCGCTACAAAGAAGTCAGCAGCTATTCCAGGTCGTTCGTACATTTCGCCATCATCCCTAGGCCCATCGATAACGGTAAATCCAGCAGCATAAGCCTTGATTTCCTCATTAGAAAAACCAAGATCAGCGATATGGCGATAGGAGACAAGCTTTAACGAATGACAAGAGGAACACACCTCGGTAAATACTTGTAATCCGCGTTGGGCTGAAGCTTTATCAAAAGTACCAAACACACCATTGAAAGACCAGTCTTGCTTGGGCGGTTTTGGGGTATCTTCAGCTGCATGAGCAAAACTTGCGAAAGATAAAAGCCCGCAAAGTAGAAGAATTTTAAGAGAATAGGCAAATAGATGAGGCATAGTGAAACGTCCGATAACGATTGTTTTATGATGAGACTTGTTGCTTTCGAGCAAGGACAGCCGAAGATATGCTGTAGGGTAACTTTTTTGGCGTTTCTAGAAGCGAAACAAGAGGAGTAACCAAAAGGATATGAGCAAAGTAGTAGAAGGTAGCAATTTTTGCGAGAATCAAATACCACCCTTCAGCAGGTTTACCGCCAACATAACCTAGTACAACAAAGTTGATAGCAAAGAGGTAGACAAACCACTTATAAACAGGGCGATAGCGACAGCTTTTCACAGGGGACGTATCAAACCAAGGGAGAGCAGCTAAGAGAAGAAGCGAGCCAAACATAGCGATCACTCCACCAAGCTTAGCAGGTACAATCCAGAAGAAGTTGAAGTCAATGGCACGGAGTATGGCGTAAAAAGGTAAGAAATACCATTCGGGAACAATATGAGCAGGTGTTGAGAGAGGGTTTGCTCTGATGTAGTTATCGGGGTGTCCGAGAACGTTTGGCGCAAAAAAGACAAAGCCCGCAAACAGCATAAAGAACAAGGATAACCCAAAGAAATCTTTTGCGGTAAAGTAAGGGTGGAAGGAAACCGTATCTGCGGATGATTTTACCTCGAGGCCATCGGGATTGTTAGATCCTGTAACGTGCATAGCAATAATGTGGAGACCAACAACGGCAAAAATGACGAATGGCAAGAGATAATGTAGTGCAAAGAAGCGATTGAGTGTTGGGTTATCAACAGAAAATCCTCCCCATAACCAAGTGACGAGACTCTCACCGATGAAGGGGATAGCGGAAAAAAGATTGGTAATAACCGTTGCTCCCCAGAAGCTCATTTGCCCCCAAGGCAATACATAGCCCATAAAGGCGGTTGCCATCATGAGTACAAGAATAACAACGCCGAGTATCCAAATGAGTTCGCGAGGATTTTTGTAAGAACCGTAGTAAAGTCCTCTAAAAATATGGATGAAGACGGCAAGAAAGAACATCGAGGCACCGTTCATATGGATATAGCGGATAAGCCATCCATAGTTGACGTCACGCATGATTCGTTCGACAGAATCGAAGGCATAATCCACATGAGGGGTATACTGCATAGCAAGAAAAATACCAGAGATCACCATGACAACCAGCATGACGCTAGAAATTGCACCAAAATTCCAGAAATAATTTAAGTTACGAGGCATAGGGTAAATCACGTATTCCTTGTGCATGTAACTAAGCACTGGCAGGCGGCGATCAAGCCAGCGAGCTACTGGATTTTTAAACTCAATTTTGGAATTAGATTCTGACATAATTAACGACCTTAGTAAGTTTTTAGTGGGTAAGCTGTTTGGGAATGACTATCCAATTTTTACGGTAGCTTCATTGAGAAAAGTATAGGCAGGTACTTCGAGATTGCGAGGGGCAGGGCCTTTTCTAATACGACCAGATGAATCATAATGAGATCCATGACAAGGACAGAACCAGCCATTAAAATCGCCGCGGTTATCGGATGCTTTTTGCCCAAGAGGAATACAACCAAGGTGTGTACAAACACCAACAACAATCAACCATTCCGAGCGAGGTGCGCGAGCAGAATCACTCTCAGGATCAGTAAGTTGGGTAACATCGGTAGCAAGAGCGCTTTCTATTTCTTCGGTCGTACGGCGACGAATAAATACAGGTTTTCCACGCCAGCTGATGGTGATCGATTGTCCGTCTTCAATCCCTGATATATCAACCTCAGTCGAAGAAAGGGCCAGCACATCGGCAGAGGGATTCATCGAATCAACAAAGGGCCACAAAGCTACACCTGTTGCAACGCATCCAGTACCAAGGGAGACAAGTGCTAAAAAGTCACGTCTATTATGGGTGTCGTCAGTTTGGTTATCGGCAGTCATGAAATACCAAGTCCTTAGGAAATCTTAGGGTTAGAATGCTGTAGCTGGTTACTTGTAGCTATTTTCGTGGCCCCGCTCACGGGCATATAGCTAGCTTGTGTTATCAGCGGCTTAGCTTCTGAGTATAGAACATAATTATCGCGATTTCAAACACATAATCTACTGTTAGTGTGCTAGAAAATAACGTGATAGACTGAAATGCGTATAGGTTGAATTCTAGAATAACAACCTATACAAAAATCAGTAAAAACTGCAAGAGACCAATCTCTAAGAGAACTTTAGAATAAGAGGACATGCATGCAAACTGTTGCAATTATTATTTTCCCCGGAAGTAACAGAGAAGTGGACGTGGCACGTGCCATCAATTTTGCTTGTGGTGGGGGTGTGAACATTGTTTATGTCTCATCAGAAGAGAACACTTTACCGAAAAATGTTTCTCATGTAATTTTACCAGGGGGGTTTTCTTATGGTGATTATTTGCGGGGTGGTGCTTTGGCGAAGGTTTCGCCGGTGATGCGGGCTGTGGAAGCGTTTGCCAAGCGGGGCGGTTATGTGCTTGGTATTTGCAACGGTTTTCAGATCCTTACGGAGGTAGGGCTTTTAGAGGGTGGACTTGTTCAAAATTTGGCAGGTAAATTTATTTGCCGGCAGGTCGGTTTGTTGGTCGAGTGCGACGGGCGTGTTGGCTTTTTTGGAGAGTATCAGCAAGGCGATGTCCTAAAATTACCGATAGCACACGGTGCGGGTAGGTTTGTGGCAGATAACAATACCTTGCAAAGGTTAGAGAGTGAACAACAGGTTGTGTTGCGTTACCTTGAGGATGTAAACGGTTCAATGAACGCGATTGCGGGTATCTGTAGTAAGAACGGTCGCGTGGTTGGTTTTATGCCGCACCCTGAGAACGCGATGGGCGGTCAAAACGAGGGGTTATCTCAAGATGGCGTAGGATTGTTTCGTAGTTTTATGTCAGAAGAATCAAAACAAGGGCAAAACAAGGGTTAAGATAAAATGATAGATAACGTACTACGCTCAAGCCTACTTGCAAGCTTACTTCCAAGGGGTGCGCACTACGGCTTAGATAAGAGAGATTGTAACGCTGTTATTGATATGCTTAGCAGAACTCCAGAAGAAGTCGAGTTGGCGGTAATCGGGGCTATGTGGTCGGAACATTGTTCGTATAAGAGTTCTGCAATGTGGCTTCTTCGGCTGCCTACCAAGGGCGAGCGTGTGGTATGTGGCCCGGGAGAAAACGCAGGGGTTGTAGATATCGGCAAAGGTTACGGGATAGCATTTAAGATAGAAAGCCATAACCATCCAAGTGTTATCGAGCCCTATCAAGGTGCGGCAACGGGGGTTGGCGGTATATTGCGGGATGTCTTTACAATGGGGGCTCGCCCGATTGCTCTTTTGAATGCTTTATGGTTTGGGGATCTTCAGCATAAAAAGACCTCCTACAGGGTAGAGGGTGTGACCAAAGGGATTGCTGATTACGGCAATGCTGTGGGCGTACCAACTGTTGCAGGAGAGACTAATTTTCATGCAGCATACAATGATAATATTTTGGTTAATGCGATGGCAGTAGGGCTTGTATCGCTTGAAAACCTGATGTTATCCAAGGCAAGCGGAGAGGGTAACTTGGTTATTTATGGAGGGGGTACCACCGGGCGTGATGGTGTAAAGGGTGCGGTGATGGCAAGTGCGACTTTTGCAAACAAGACAGATTTTGAAAGGACAACCGTACAAATTGCAGATCCTTTTTGCGGGCGTTGTATTATGGATGCTTGCCGGGAGCTGGTACTGGTTGATGGTTTGGTAGCGATGCAGGATATGGGAGCAGCAGGCCTTACGTCATCCTCTGTAGAAATGGCGGATAAGGGCGAGCTTGGCATAGAGTTGTGGCTGGACAAGGTTCCAGCTCGAGAGAATAACATGCAACCTTATGAGTTGATGTTATCGGAAAGCCAAGAGCGGATGCTACTTGTGGTGAAACCGGATGCTGTGGGGGAGATATTTGCGATTTTTGAGAAATATGACTTGGCGGTAGCGGTGGTTGGTAAAATGATAAAGGAGCGAGATTTGCGGATGTTGTGGGAGGGGGAAGAGGTTGGTATTTTGCCGCTATCGCCACTGGCAAGCCTTGCCCCACGTTACGATAGAAACCGTAGTGCGGTGGTGGGGGTGCCAGCAGACAAACAGAAGGATTGGGTGATTAAAGAAGATACCGAATCGATTTTTAAGGCTATGATGCAAAGTTCAGAGATTGTATCCAAGCGTGCAATTTGGGAGCAGTATGATCGTTACGTTGGCGCACGATTCCTTGGTGGCGAGCAGGGGGATGCTGCTGTTTTAGAGATTTGGGAAAACAACAAAGCGATTGCAGTTGCCCTTGATAGCAACCCCTACTACGGGGCGGTTTCGCCAAGGGCTGGTGGTCGGGCTGTTGTGTGCGAAAACTGGCGGAATCTTATTGCGGTAGGTTCGCACCCTATTGGATTTACCGATAATCTCAATGCAGGTAATCCTGAAAACCCAGATGTCATGCGGGATTTTGCAGAAATAGTCGAGGGAATGGCAGAAGCGGCAAGTATACTTGGTGTGCCGTTTGTCTCGGGGAATGTTTCCCTTTACAATACCACTGGTGATGTTTCCATTCCACAAACGCCTGTGGTAGGCGGCGTTGGACTTCTAGAAAACCTAGAAGATCGAGTAAGCATTAAAGCTCAATGTAGCGGCAGTTGTGGCAAGGTGTGTGTTGGTGCGTGTCTGTTGGGGGCAAAAGTTGTGCTGTTGGGGGCAATTGGTGCGCACCTTGGGGCAACGCTTTATGAACGCATTACCCAAAAACCAAAAAAGATGGGCGATTGTAGCCCTCCCCCTTATGTGAACAAGGAAGACATCTACACCGAACGTACCAACGGAAAGGCTGTCCTAGAGCTTTGTCAGCTGGGGCTTGTTGATGCCTGCCACGATATCAGTACGGGCGGCCTGCTGGTTGCGCTAACCGAGATGCTGCTGATAAATCAAACAGGCTGCCAAATAACCGCGAGTGTCGATATAGATGAACGAGACCACCATGGATTCTGGTTTGGCGAAGATCCCGGACGCTACTTGCTCTTTACGCATCATGAAGAAAAACTGCGGCAACACCTTGCAGCAACGCTCGAACTACATACCATCGGCATAATAAATAGTGAAAAGATGCTATTGCAATTTCAAGCAAAGGGTATATCATTAGAAGGTGTGCAAGAATGGTTTGAAACGGGGTTGGAAGCACAATTAAATATTTGAAATGGCATGTTTTGGGAACCACTAAATGGCAGTTACAATAGCAGAAATACGAACCACAATAGAGAACGCCTTACCCGGTGCTAACGTGGAGTTATCAGATACAGCAGGTGATGGCGTTCATTACGTTGTTTATGTCGAGAGCGAGCTTTTTGAAGGCAAAAGCCGTATAGAACAACATCGCATGGTTTACGATTCTCTTGGCACAAAGGTGGGTACAGAACTTCATGCATTAATGGTACAAACTTCGGTGAAAGGAAAGTAAAATGACAAATGAAACCGATGAACAAAACGAAACCATGCCAGAGATAGCATCGCTACTGAAATCTCATCGTGTTGTGTTGTTTATGAAGGGAGATGCAAATTTACCGCAATGTGGTTTTTCTGCAGCTACTGTGCAAGTCTTAAAATTGTTGGAAGTAGACTTTGTAGCAGTCAATGTTCTCTTAGATAATGCTATTCGCGAGGGTATAAAACGTCATGCACGTTGGCCTACTATCCCCCAGCTTTACATCGATAGCGAGTTCGTTGGCGGTTGCGATATTATAAGGGAAATGTTCGAAGATGGTAGCTTGAGTACGATGGTCGAAGAAAAAGGTTTGAAAGGGATGGCTTGAGCAAAACCCCTTAGATGTTGAAAAATTAAAGCAATGTTGAAAGATTAAAACAATGGCGATAGACAACATAAAAGGTATGGGTGTAGCAAGAGCTGTGAAAGAGAAAACTGCTGTAAAAAAGTCCAAGCAGTCAACATCTAAAGGCTTTGTATCGAATGTTCCCACAAGCGGTGGCGGAGGGGATGGCGTTGAAAATATCGATGATGCCTCGGGGTACGTTGGCACAAGTGGTGGGGTTGCAGGTCTTGATGCATTGATAGCAGTACAAGAGGTTTCTTTTCAGGACGAGGGTTATAGAAATGATATGACTTGGGGTAAAAACATGTTATTCTGCCTTGAAGAACTGAGGAACTCCTTGTTAGAGGGAGCGGTATCAACAAAAGATTTGGAACATATTGTAAAACGGGTGGAAGAACATAAGAGCGAAGAACAAAAAAGGGGCTACGCAGAGAAACAACTCAATGATGTTTTGGACGAGATAGAGCTTAGGGCAAGCGTTGAACTTGCAAAACTAGGGCGAGAAGTTTAAAAAATCAAAAAATAAGTTAGGTGTAACAACCAATAATTACTCGTGAAAGAGAGAAAAAATGCAGGAAGTAATGGATCAAGATTTTCAAGAGGAAGTTCTATCAAACGAAGGTTTTGTATTGGTTGATTACGTTGCTAGTTGGTGTGCTCCTTGCCAGCAGTTAAAGCCGGTACTGGCAGAAATTAGCCAAGAATTTTCGGGCAAAGTTAAAGTTGTGCAGATGGATGTTGATAGCAATCATGAAGTTCCAAGCAGATACGGTGTGCGTGCACTACCTACTTTAATGCTGTTTAAGAACGGAGCAAGTGTTGATGTGCGAGTCGGCGCTATGAATCGTAAGCAACTGACAGAATGGCTTGAAAATTACACTGAAGTTTTAAAAAGTGAGGTGGGGTAAGAGCAATGCTTGCGTCATCAAGTTCTGATGTGGCAATAGAATTTAGTGATGTTACGAAGTCTTATGCTTTACCAAATGGTGGTAGCAAAGAGGTTTTAAGTTCTATGAATCTGCAAGTGCCAAGAGGCTGTATTTACGGTCTGTTGGGTTCTAATGGTGCGGGTAAATCTACAATGATTAAGATGATGAGCGGTCTTGCAAAGCCAGGTACTGGTAGCGTTCGGGTATTGGGGGTTGAGGTGGCAAAGAATCCAATTGTTGTCAAATCATATTTGGGGGTGATGGAGCAAGAAGTCAATTTTGATCCATTCTTTACGCCTTATGAGGTCATGGAATTACAAGGTGGGCTACGTGGATTGCGAAAGAATGAACGTAAAACCAAAGAAATTTTGTGTGAAGTCGACTTGTGGAAAGAGCGAGGGTATTATTCTCGTCAGTTATCTGGGGGAATGAAGCGACGCTTGATGTTGGCAAAAACGATGGTTGCAGATCCACCTGTTTTGGTGTTGGATGAGCCAACCGCAGGGGTTGATGTAGAACTTAGAAGTATGATGTGGGAGTATGTGGAAGGTCTAAAAAAACAAGGAAAAACTGTTTTATTGACTACGCACTATTTGCAAGAGGCAGAGGTATTGTGCGATAGGGTTGCGATTATTAATGAGGGTAAAAAAATCGCAGATGAAGACAAACAAACTTTGATGTCGACACTTGGTTCAGGCTTTTTAGACTTGGTTTTGAGAGATACCAACGGCTATTTTGATGAGATTTTTGGGTCTAATTTAAAAGAAGCGATTGTCCTTGATGATAGTCGGAAGGTTGATGAATCGGGGAAAGCTAGCTTGGGAACTGTGACTATTCGCGTTCCTCGCCGTAAAAAAGGCGGGCAAGAGATTATCGACATTTTAAAGGGCGTAGAGAATATAGAAATTGAAAATGTTTCTTTTTATGAGGCGCATTTGGAAGAAATATTTTTATATTATTTACAGAAGGATAGAAAGCGTACAACCAAAGCGTTGGGATAAGAAAGATCAGATTGTGCCACTACAAATTAAGTTGCCAGCATGGGACAAAATTATTATCAACGGAGCCGTGTTGCAAAACGGCGGCATGCCTTTGACCTTGGTTGTGCACAATCGAGCAGATATCTTGCGTCGTAAAGAGGTTATGAGCGAAGATCAGGCCAATACGCCCGCTCGTAGAGCGTATTATTGTTTACAGTGTGCGTATTTATTTGAGGATCAACGCCCTGAGTTTATCGGTAAGTTCACAGAATTTATGGAGGACTATATGCGTGCAGCCCCAAGTGTTATTGATCTTGCAAATGAGGTATTCGAAAAATTGGAAGAAGATCGATACTATGATGGACTGAGGAGCATGCGACGGGTTTTAGAGCATGAGCAAGTTCGGCTAGGCATGGCAGATGATGCTACCTTGCCAGAAAATACGACAAAGCAGCCGGCACTTTCTGTGGGTGCGGTGATGCAAGGTCGTGAAAAAGAGAAGGAAGGTGAAGATTTTATAAAGGATTCACTTCGCAAAGCAGTAACGCCACCTGTACGCACCGAAATAAAACGGAAACCGCGGATGAAGACGGATAAAAACGGTTAAACCGACTTGATGCGTTATGGAGAAAACTGCAAAAAATAATTGGCAAATAAGTAGATTGACAATGAAAAGCAGACAATAACGAGTAGCGGTTTAATGAGGGAAGAACCGTTGCGGAGAACGGTTTTTGCACCAAGTGAGGCGCCAATAAGTTGTCCTGCTATCATGGCAGCCCCTGCAAGCCAGGCGATATTTCCAAGGGCTAAAAACACGATGAGAGAAGCGATATTGCTTGTGAAGTTAAGAATTTTTGCGTGAGAAGTTGCCTGCGTTAGCCCAAAGCCTAGTAGGGACAGAAAGGAAAGAGCCAAGAAACTACCAGTGCCGGGGCCGAAAAAACCATCATAAAACCCGAGGGCGGGGGTAACAGTAAGGGCGAAGACCGGGGTTGAGATGATTTGTTTTTTCTTCTTATCATTGACATGGGAATTTACAAGAACGTAGATTCCGACAGCAATAAGCAGAAAGGGAAGCAGCCAGGTAAGAATGCTAGGATCGATAAGAAGAACTAGCATACTGCCGATACTTGCACCAATGAAAGTGGCGATAATCATTGTTTTCATGGTGCGAATGTTGACAGCTTTTTGGCGGATAAAGTATCGAGATGAAATAAAGGTGCCCATGGTGCCTTGTAATTTGTTGGTAGCAAGGGCTGTGGCAGGATCGATGCCAGCTATGAGGAGAGCGGGTATGGCGATTAGACCGCCACCTCCTGCTATGGTATCCACCCACCCAGCAATAATAGCTGCGAAGAATAAGAATAAAAGCCATTCTGGTGGCATGATGACCTTTTGTAGATTGGTGATGTATGGGATATCAAAGCTCGGGCTGAGCTTTTTTTACGAGAGTTCAGCGCAGGCTTTGGAAATGGCGGCACAGGCAGCCGATAGGTTTTCTTGGGATGTCGCGTAAGAAATCCTAAAATGAGGCTCAAGACCGAAAGCAATCCCTGGTACGGTAGCAACCAAAGCTCGTTCTAGTAGGTAGGATGTTACATCGCTATCGTTATTGAGTACTTGGCCAAGAGGTGTTGTATGACCGATAAGCCCCGCACAAGAAGGGTACACATAAAAAGCACCCTCAGGTATTGGGCAACTGATACCGGGAATGTCGTTGAGGACTTCTACCAGTTTATTACGTCTAGAGAGAAACGCCATATTGCGATCTTTGATAAAGTTTTGCTCACCATCAAGTGCCGCAATGGCTGCCCATTGGCTAATGGTAGAGGTGGACGTGGTTGATTGCGATTGTATCTTTGACATCGCTTTAATAATACTTTTAGGGCCGCCACAGTAGCCAACACGCCAGCCTGTCATGCTGTAGGTTTTTGAAAGACCGTTCAGGGTGATGGTACGCCCTTTTAAGTTTGGGGCAACTGCTGCAATAGTGGAAAACTTGAAATCGTCATAGACAATATGTTCATAAATATCATCAGAAAGAATCAAGACATGGCTGTTCTCAGGTTTTTCGAGAACATCTGCAAGGCTTTTGAGTTCGCTAGTAGTGTAGGCATAGCCCGTAGGGTTAGAAGGACTATTGAGAACAAGCCATTTGGTTTGAGGAGTGATGGTGTGTTCCAATAGTTCAGGCGTAATTTTGTAGTTATTTTCCACAGAGCAATTAACGACTTTGGGTACAGCCTTACAAAGTAGAGAAATATCGTAGTAGGTTGGCCAATAGGGGGCGGGAATGATGACTTCCTCCCCTTCATTTAGCGTAGCTATGAAAGCGTTGTAGATAATTTGCTTGCCACCACAACCTACGATAATTTCTGAGATATCGTATTCTATACCGTTTTCCCGAGAAAATTTTCGGACAATTGCCTCACGTAATTCGTGGATACCATTGGTTGGTGGGTATTTGGTTTTGCCATCTTTAATGGCCTTTATACCAGCATCTTTTATGTGATCAGGTGTATCAAAATCAGGTTCGCCAGCACCAAGAGAAATAATGGTTTTGCCGCTGCGTATAAGATCACTTGCAAGTGTACTTATCGCAACTGTTGGAGAAGGCTTTACACGAGAGAGATGCTCCGCAGTAAATGACATTTTTTATCCTTATCCTGTTCCTGTGCGGAATTATTGTCAGGGTCGTTGGTTGTCTATAGCAGTACTCCTTTGTTAGAAGAGAATCAAGCAACAAATCTGGAAGGCATTAAATAACTTGGTTTTTTTGCTGTCGTCTAATAATGCTCGAGGGTATATTCAAAGCTTCTCGGTATTTTGTAACCGTACGCCTTGCGATATGAATCCCTTGCTCTGCTAGGTTTTGCACCAATTTATCATCAGAAAGAATAAGAGGGGATTGTTCCTTTTCGATCATTTTTTTGATAGCATATTTCACAGAATTCGTGGCATGACTAGTACTACCATCCACACCACTCAAGGAGACATTAAAGAAGTATTTAAGCTCAAAAGTTCCCCAAGGAGTAGCAATAAACTTGTTGGTGGTAATTCTGCTGATAGTACTTTCGTGCAAACTGGTTCTTTGGGCAATTTCTTTCAATATCATTGGTTTAATTGCACTGATTCCTCGATCAAAGAACAGTTGTTGGTGTTGGACAATGTGCCGGGAAACTCTCAATAGCGTAAGGTTACGCTGTGCTATGGATTTTACGAGCCAGGAAGCATTTTGATAATTTTCGCTAATGAAATTTTTGTCTTCAGATGAACTTACCTGTCGGCGGACACGGCGATAAAACCCGCGTCTAACCGTAACATTTGGTAGATTGTGCTCATTTAAATTGACCTGCCAACGATTGCGAGAATCGCGAAAGACCATAATATCTGGTACCACCACATCGGCAACTTCCCGGGTGTAGAGTGTTGCTGGTTTGGGGTGAAGCGTTCTGATGGTTGCAACGTACGCTTTGATTTCGGCAACACTTTTTTTGGTTTTTCGCTCAAGACGTTTGATATTACCAAGAGCGATGTCTTCTAGGTTATCAAGAAGAATGGCAAAAGTTGAGTCAAAACAATCAAGGTTCTTAAGTTGAAGAGCAAGACATTCCTTGAGAGAACGTGCAAAAATACCAGGGGGATCACACTGTTGTAGAAGGGCAAGAACCTGCTCGACTTTTTCTAGTGGGCAGACAATTTTCAGGGCGATGGTTTCGATATCCTCTGTTATCCAACCAGCTTCATCCATCATATCAATAAGATGTGTGGCAATGATTCGTTCCATATTATCACCAGAGATCAGTTGAAACTGCTCCATTATAACAGAGCGGATATCTTTTCTGTTGTCAGCTAGTAGTTCAATAAGTGGTACTTTTTCGTCGCCTTCGCCAGAGGAGCTGTTACTTTTTGAAGAAGAACGGTTGCTATAGTTAGAGAAGCCTTCTTGCAGTGCAAACTCTTGATAGGAATCAAGATTTTCTTGTGCGGGATCTGCTGTGTTAGGGTTGTCTGTAAACTGATCGTGTTCTAGGGCATAATCTGGGATATCGGCGTTATCTTCGGCGTTGGGGGTAAGATCTGGTGCAAGGTCTGTGGTTTCCCTTTGAGGGTTATCATGATTTTCCTGATTTTTTTTGGCATCTATACTTTCATTATCAGTTCTGTTTTTTTCTTCGAGCAGAGGGTTTGATAGCAATTGATCTTCAATGTAGTCAGAAAGCTCAACGCTTGACATTTGCAGCAAACGTATAGCTTGCTGAAGTTGAGGCGTGAGGACAAGTTGATTGCCGATTTTAAGTTCAAGGCGATTTTTGGACATGGTAAGCCATAGTATTTAGAGAGAAAAATTATCCCCGAGATAGAGTTTTTTGACCATCTTATTTTTGACAACGTCTTTGGGTTTTCCTTCGGCAAGGGTTAGTCCACCGTGGAGGATGCAGGTTCTGTCGATAAAACTGAGTACTTCTGTGACGTTATGATCTGTAATAAGTATGCCAATACCGCGATCAGAGAGGTAACGAATTTGCTTTTTTATTTCGTCGATAGAGATAGGGTCGATCCCTGCAAGCGGTTCATCAAGAAGAATAAAGCGAGGCTTTGCCGCAAGACAGCGAGCAATTTCGAGCCGTCGTTTCTCGCCGCCAGAAAGGCTAGTTGCAACAGAATGACGCAAATGTTGTAAAGAAAATTCCTCTAACAGTTCATTGAGCGTTTTTTTCTGGGCTTTTTTATTAGCCTCAACATATTGCAAAATAGCGAGTATGTTTTGTTCAAGAGTCAGCCCTTTGAAAATGCAAGATTCTTGTGGAAGATACCCTATTCCCAAACGGGCGCGTTGAAAAACCGGTAGCTGGGTGATATCCAAATCATCAATTTGAATAGTGCCGCCATTGGGTTTGGTAATACCCATCACAATATCGAAACAAGTTGTTTTACCGGTACCGTTTGGTCCAAAAAGTCCAAAGACTTCTCCTGTTTTTACGTGAAAACTGATGTCTTTGAGAATATCGCGACTACCGTATGATTTCTTGATGTGGGAGACAGAGAGAATACTCTGTTCTTGGTAGTTGGATTCTCGGTGATTAGTTTGGGGCATTTTCTGTGCTTAGTCTTTTAATTTCTTAGGAGAATGCTTACAAAAAAGTGGAAATTTCAAAAAGACAGAAAAACGGATACTTCAAAAAATGAGCAAACCAACGACCTTTTTAATGCAAGTTTTATGCCAATATAACGAATCGCTCAAATAATAGCAAGGCATCATAAAAATTTTAATGGTAAGTAACAAAAAAGTATTATAGTATCTGAAATAATGTTTCAGAAAATATTTAATACAGTACATTTAATACAGTACTTAATAAATACAGTACCTACAGAATTAAAGAATCCCCTGCTCTAAAGAACTCCAGTAGGGGGAGATATCTTATAAACGCCCTATAAAAAAGATGATAAATGCTATCTAGGAATTTTGCCATCAAACTATTTATTTTAGTGGTTGTGAGCGGCGTATTAACCATTTCTCCCGAAAAATCAGTTTTTGGTGAAGCCTCACTCGCACAACAAACAGCAGTTGCTTACGCAGGTTGGCTTGCTGCAAGAAAAGATGATCGTAAAGTTATCAATAGAACACAGTTACGAACTTTCCAAGAGGTTGTTTCGCACATTCTCATCAATTACGTCGAAGATATCGAAGCCGAAGACTTACTAAGTGCTGCAAAACAGAAAACCGTAGAGCTTTATAAAGATCCTACAGTGGTATCTGATTGGGATCTGGTTACTACAGGCATTGATGGTATGTTATCCAAGCTTGATCCTTACAGTAACTTTTTAGATGCAGAGGAAAACCGTCTCTTTGATGAAAACCTCAAAGGTGAGTTTGGCGGGTTGGGGATAGAAATTGCCAAGGGAGAAGAGGGGGTAGAAGTACGAAGAGTGCTGGAAGGCTCACCTGCAGAAAAAACCAATATGAGAGCGGGGGATATTATTGTGAGCGTTGAGGGGACAGACGTTGTTAAAGCTAGCATGCGTGATGCTGTGTTGTTGCTCAGGGGACCACCCCAAAGTTATGTAGAGTTGCGTGTTGTTAGAAAACACGAAACAAAAGAGCAAACTATCGATATGCGAATCTTGCGAGAGATTATTAAGGATAAGGCGGTGAAGGGTGAGTGGCTGGATGGCAATATTATGATTAAAATCTCTGATTTTCAGCACAATGTGGCAGCAGAGATGAGAAAAACCTTGTCAGAACTTAAGGCAAAGGGAGAACCAAAAGGCTTGATACTTGATTTGCGTGGCAACCGTGGAGGATCTTTCTTACAGTCGATCCAGGTATCGGATTACTTTTTGGATTATGGAACTATTGTGTTTACAGAGGATCGCCACAAAAAACGCTATTACGCCAACGGGCAAACCACAGATATGTCGGGACAGTTGCCGATGGTTGTTCTGATTGATGGTGATTCTGCTTCTGCTTCTGAAATTGTAGCAGGTGCCATGCGAGATAGAGATCGAGCATTGTTAATTGGTACCAAGAGTTATGGCAAGGGCTCGGTACAAAATAAGTATCGTTTAAGTAGAGGGATGGCTCTGAAATTAACAACACAGTATTATTTTACGCCTTTAGGGAACTCTGTAAACAAGGGGATTATTCCCGATGTTGAAGTAAAGGACGAACCCGATAAGGAAGGCGACGAACAGCTTGATGTGGCCATTGGCGTTTTAGAAAGACTTGCCTCTTATAGTGACCTTAAAGAACCGGCCTGATACGCATTCTTAAGTTGTGTCTGTGTTTCTTTTGCGACGACGCTCGCGCTTGCTTGAATTTTCAGGAAGCGTATCTTGTATGTCTCCAAAAAGGGCAATGATAGAATCCATAGTCGTGGGTTCAATCCCTTCCGGTATCAGTTTTTTAGTGAAGCAGCTATCAAGAGCTTTTCTCATTGTGGCAAGATTTGCAGGTGTCGTCCCACAGCAACCTCCTATAAGTTGAACACCCAAACTAAATGCCAGCGTAACATAGTTTTCGAGGGTTTGATCATTGCCAGTGTAGGCAACGCTTCCGTCAACATATTGAGGGATACCACGGTTAGGCTTGCCAATGGTACGGATAGATTTAACTTCTGCAGAGAGATGGCGTGACAGGGCTTGGGTAAGCTTTAGAAGCGTTACAAGGTTTTCACGTGGGCCAATGCCACAGTTTGCACCAAGTGCAAAAGGTTTGTTGGCAACGGTTGCAATAAAGTCAACCAGTGTCTCTGGCGATATGCCCATCATGGTGCGGTTGCGCGGGCTGTCAAAAGACATGGTAAGAACATAAGGGGCGTGGTGTGCTTGGCACGCTATAATAGCTGCACGTGCTTCTTCAAAAGACGAAAGCGTTTCTAATGCAATCATGTCGGCACCAGTGTCCATCAAGGCGTGGATTTGTTCCGAAAAATAAGCTGTTGCCTCTTCTTCGGATAAAGGGCCGTTCGGCTCTATCAAGGAACCTGTTGGCCCAACCGAACCCGCAATAAAAGCGGTTTTAGAGGTCTTCTTTATGGCGGCTTTAGCATGCTCTACTGCACGAGCGTTTACATCATAAACTTTATCCGCAAGATTGTGCAATTTTAGTCGTTCGCTGTTGCCACCAAAACTGTTGGTCCATAAACCATCTGCCCCAGCATTTATAAAGGCTTCGTGCAAACCTTGCACAAGGTCGCCTCTTTCTAAGTTCCAATGCTCAGGTGCAGCTCCAGCTTTTAAACCAAGCTCAAAATAATTATAACCTGTAGCACCATCAAGCAACAAGGCACCTTTTTCTTCTACCCCTTCCAGCAATAAACTATCGTATAACGAAGACATGAGGGTAAACCGTTATCATGAGGACAAGGCCTGTTTGATGTCATCTCGTGCACTTTTATCGTTTTTGTAGACACCGCCATAATAGCGTGTAACCGTTACCACATCAGCACTACGAAGGCCGCGAAGACTCATGCATTGATGAACGGCCGAAATGTGAATAGCAACCCCGTCAGGAGAAAGACCATTCTCAATAGCGGTGCCAATCTCTACAGTCATGTGCTCTTGTGTTTGCAAGCGTTGTGCAAAGACCTCGACAATTCTACCAAGTTTACTCAAACCGACCACCCGTTGTTTGGGAAGATAAGCCAAATCAACATGCCCAATCATTGGTAGCATATGATGCTCGCAGTGACTCGAAAAAGAAATACGTTTTAGAATAACGGGTTCAGCGTATTTTTCATCAAGTGGGAAAGTTTTTTGGAGAATGGTAATAGGATCTTTCGCGTAGCCAGCAAAAAATTCTTTGTAGGCACGGGTAACACGTCCTGGGGTGTCGATAAGTCCTTCTCGATTTGGGTCGTCACCAGCCCAGCGTATAAGAGTTTTAACCGCGGAAAGAGCCTCTTCCTCTTTAACAGTTTTAACACTTTCTTCGCCAGCAGTAGAATTTTTATCAAGAGGTTCGTTGATTTTTTGTTTAATATCGTGTTGCATAAGACCATCCATAACTTGAATGTCATTCATAAACCTGAATGATCGTCGTTGGGTACTATAAAGCAAGTAACAATAGGCATAAATAAGATATGATGCAAGCGTAAATGTATAAGATAATACAAGTAGTTTAGAAAGCGTAAATCAAAGATGATAAATAAAAGATGATAAATGAGACAGAAAATAGCGAGATTGTTTGGCAAAAAGATGGCGTAGAAGTGATACCTGTATTGCTTGCTGATTGGCAAAGGTATTATGAGGAATTATCGCCATGGAAGCGGGAGTGCTTACACCTAAGCGGCTGTAATGAAGCTGGGATGAGCAACGGGCAGCAAGCTATTTTTTATAGTGGGTCTGATGAAGGGGGCGTAAAAAAGCACGAACTGATAGTATTGCTGAAGAATGATCGAGATCTATGGGGCTGGAGCAAGGCGTCTCTTGCTGCTGTGAAAGGCTGTGCAAAGGATGTGCTACATTATTATCTAGATGCGAGAGGCTGGGATAACGGTGCTGTGGATCAAGCCTATTTAGGCTGGTATATGGCGCACAAGGAACCTTTATGGGTTACGAAATCCTATTGCATTCCGCAATTATTATTGTGTGATGATAGTGGGGCTGGCAAGAGGGGCAAGCTACTTGCTGCTATTATCAATGAGTCGCGGTATTTGATTGATGCTCCTTCGGAATCGATGGGTCCTTCCGATATGGAGGCAAAGCTGTGCGAGCTTGCCTCTTGTTACGGTGCAAAAATAGAGGGGATAAGAGGAACGGCGTTGGCAGATGGTTTTCCACTAGTACAAGCGGTTGGTCGGGCGTCAAGCAGGGCGCCAAGAGTGATGGATCTTTCGTGGCATGGTGGAAATAAATTGGATTTATGTTTGATTGGAAAGGGGGTGTGTTTTGATAGTGGTGGCTTGGATTTGAAATCTGCTAACGGCATGCGTTTGATGCGTAAAGACATGGGGGGAGCAGCTATTGCGATGGGTCTTGCAAAGGCGATTATGGCGTTAGAGCTTCCGGTGCAGTTGCGATTATTGATACCACTTGCTGATAATGCTGTGAGCGGTGATGCGTTTAGACCGGGTGATGTTTTCAAGGCACGGAACGGTACTCGCGTAGAGGTTAGCAACACGGATGCAGAGGGTAGATTACTACTTGCCGATTGTTTATCGTTTGCAAGTGAGCGTAGTCCTGATATGCTGATAGACGTTGCAACACTAACAGGTGCAGCAAGAGTAGCTGTAGGAACAGACATTGCGGCGTTCATGACAAGGAGCGATAGGTGGGGTTCAAAGCTGCTGGCTTCTTCTGAGGAGGTAGCAGATCCGATGTGGCGTTTACCGTTGCATGATGCTTATAAGGTGGCGTTATCGAGCAAGGTTGCAGATATGGTAAGTTGCGGCGAGAGTGGCTATGCAGGAGCTATCACGGCGGGTTTGTTTCTGGAGGAATTTGTACAACAAGATTTGAGGGATCGGTGGTGCCATATTGATACGATGGCTTGGAATTTGTCTTCTCGTCCTGGGCGCCCAGAGGGCGGTGAGGCTCAAGGTATCAGGGCGATTTTACACGCGATAGAGCAAACTATTTATTCAATAAAGGAATAAGGAAAAAAACAAATGAACGGACAAACATACGTATACACCATGCAAAAGGTGAACAAAGTTTTTCCAGGGGGGAGAGAAGTACTAAAAGACATTACTTTACAGTTTTTGCCGAATGCAAAAATTGGTGTTTTGGGGTTGAACGGTGCGGGAAAATCGACACTTTTAAAGATTATGGCAGGTCTTGAAGAGCCTAGTTCGGGCGAGGCTTACGCGGCAAAAGGGATTAGCGTGGGTTATTTATCCCAAGAGCCAGAGCTGGATGCCTCTTTGACGGTGGCAGAAAACATTGCCGAGGGACTAAAGGATATTAAAAAGCTGCTTGAACGTTTTGAGGAAGTTAGTATGGCCTTTGGTGATGTTTCAGGGGATGGCGAGATGGACAAACTATTAGAAGAGCAAGGTGCTCTTCAAGAGCAAATTGATGTTGCCGATGCTTGGGATATTGACCGAAAGATTGCGATTGCTATGGAGGCACTTCGTTGCCCCCCGGGAGACAGCCGTACAGATCATTTGTCGGGTGGTGAAAGACGCCGGGTTGCGCTGTGTCGTTTGTTGTTATCGACACCAGATATTTTGCTACTTGATGAGCCAACCAACCATCTTGACGCGGCAACGGTCACGTGGTTACAGCGTTATCTGTTGGAGTTTAAGGGGATGGTGGTAATGGTTACGCATGATCGTTACTTTTTGGATAGTGTCACGGGCTGGATTTTAGAGTTGGATCGGGGGGCTGGTATTCCTTATCAGGGCAATTATTCCTCATGGCTGGGTCAAAAACAGGAGCGTCTTCGTCAGGCAGGTAAAACCGATGAAGCTCGTTTGCGTACGCTTGCCAAGGAAACAGAATGGATAGGTACATCGCCTTCTGCTAGGCGTGCAAAGTCCAAAGCCCGAATCAGTGCGTATGATAATTTGGTGAAAGAGCACGAAGGTCGTAGCAAGCAACAGCAGGCAGTAAAAATCACCATACCGTTATCAAGGCGTCTTGGTAGCGTGGTGATTGAGCTTGATAAAGTAACGAAGGCCTATGGTGAAAACCGTTTGTTCAATAATTTAAGCTTGCGTTTGCCAGCAGGTGGTATTGTTGGGGTGATTGGTGCTAACGGTCGAGGAAAATCGACACTTATGAAGATGATCATTGGTAAGGAGCAGCCTGATTCGGGAAAAATCCGCCTTGGAGAGACTTTGGATCTTGGGTATGTGGATCAATCAAGAGACATTCTTGACGACAATAAGACCGTCTTTGAGACGATAAGTGATGGCGAGAGTGTGATTTTTATCGAGGGTAGAGAATTGCAAGCTCGAGCGTATGTTGGTGCGTTTAACTTTAAAGGGGCTGATCAAGAAAAAAAAGTCGGGCTTTTATCAGGGGGAGAACGCAACCGCGTTCACCTTGCACGGATACTAAAAGAAGGCTGTAACTTGTTATTGCTCGATGAACCTACCAACGATTTGGACATTGATACCTTGCGATCTTTAGAGACCTCGCTAGAGGAATTTGCAGGTTCTGCTGTTGTTATTAGTCACGACAGGTGGTTTCTTGATAGAATTGCTACGCATATTCTGGCTTTTGAGGATAATGACGAGGTGATTTGGTTTGAGGGAAATTACGAAGAATACGAAGCAGATCGTCAGGCTCGTCTTGGCGGCAATGCAGGCGATCCGCAGTCAGTAAAGTACCGTCCACTTACGATTTAATCTATGGGGCAGAAGACCCAGCTGGAAGACCAGCCAGCGGGGTAGTGCCTATGGGGGAGCCGTGCAGAGAGACTCCCGTGTGTGTGTTATGAGATAGGTTAGGTGCAGATTATGAATTTTACTTTTGCGTTTTTGGTATAGTAGCGTTGCGTTTTTTGCTTGCCATTTTTTTTAGAGTGTGGTAGTTTGGCTTTGAACGGGCTTTATAGGGTGGATGATCTGCTTAGTATATTAGGATAACAGTGTGGTTTTGTGGGTATATGGACTAAATGGTTAGCAAAATGGTCACAAAAAAAAGTACCAGAACCCCCTATTTGAATAGGGAGCTCTGGTAGCAAAAGGGCGTTTCGCATCTCTGCCACTAAGAGATGGAAACCACTCAAAAGAGAAGACCAATAAATGGGAGGAGATAAGGTCTTCTTCTTCTTTTAGAGGTAGGTCTGGATTTATAAAGGGAGGAGAGTTCCAGAACACTACCTAATTGTCTCCACTTGTTAGGAAGACATGGCTTTAATATAGGGTAAAATACGTTGCGTTGCAATATAAAAGATACAAATATTAGAAGATATTTTTATTATCTTTTTTGTATAACCTATGGTAAATAAGCAAAAAAAAGACACATGGACGCTAATTTTTATTTAAGGAGATGCAATAAAATGTGATGAATATCACCTTTTACTTTTGTTTTTGTGACGAGGGTCATCATTTAAGTTTGAGTAAAGCAGAAAAGTATCACCTGATGCCGTTTTTTTGTAAGCAATTAAGGGTTTCTTTCAAGAGGGTTTCAAACAATTAAGTTTGTACCAACGAGCCAACGAAAATAGATAGCTGCTTTTTTACAAGCGGAATACCCATTAATTGTTGTTTGGCAACAACGGCCAGCCCATAGCTCGGAAAAAGAGCATAACACGATGAACCGCTACCGCTCATACGGGCAAGTAAGAGATGTTGCGGTAATACGGTATGGAGTAGCTGTAAGGTGTTGCTAAGTATCGGTATATGGCAAGAGGCGGCGTGGGTAAGATCATTGCGGCATTTGCATCGAAGTGTACGAAAAAATTGCTGCCTGTTTTGTGGCAAACGGGCAGAAAAACCTTTCATTTTAGAAACAGGTCGAGACATTCGATCAAAGGTATGAAACACCTTGGCAGTATCAAGCCTTTGATAAGGTGAACGAGGCGTAACAATTAAAATACCAACTTTGCTTAAAAGCCTGCGGGCTGTTTTGGGAGGTAGAAGATGAACGTCCTCGCCAGTACCTTCAACTATATTTGCACATGGCAACATACAAGTATAAAGATCACTACCAATTATTTTTGCACAATGGGCTATCATCGCTGGAGTCTGATAGTCGCCATAGCTTTGAGAGAGAAGAGAAAGCATCGTAGCAGCATCGCTAGAGCCACCACCAAGGCCAGCCCTTGAAGGGATACGCTTAACAATGCGAAGATGACCATGGAGATGATCTCGAGGTGGTTGTTGCGGTAAGCTTTTTTGTAGGTGATGATGGTGGGCAAATATCTTAAAAGCCATGTGCATACTTGATTTTTGCTCGCCTACAAGACTTGGACAAAGCCCTGAGACGTGTAAAGTTGCCCTGTCAGTGCCTATTCCAGACAGCAGGCGGTAGGATAGGCTATCTGAAAGGGAGGCAAAGACATTAAGAGCGGAAAGGCGGTGCCTACCGTTTTTTTGTAATTTACCAAGGTGAAGAAACAGGTTGATTTTGGCAAAAGCCTGTCTTGAGAGAGTTTGCCCTGATGGACTTTGCCCTGATGAAGCCTCCTGTTCAAGGTGAGTTTGTTTAGAAAGCTTTGTATGAACAAAGATTAGAGCGTGGGTTGTGCTATTTTTAGGATTGCTTGAGACCATGGATACTTTTGTGTAAAAGATCGGTGGTATGCTGTGCATCAGGCGACATTTGCAAAGCACGTCGCCATTGGTAGTAGGCTTCTCTATACCTGCCTACTTGCCAGTAGGCGTCTCCTAAATGATCGTTTACAGTTGGATCAAGTGGAAGCTGCTGTATGGCTTCCTCAAGAAAACGCACGGCCTTTTTATAGTCACCGATATAATAGTAGGCCCAGCCGATGCTATCAATAATGGCGGCATCGTGTCGATTAAGTTTTAGCGCCTTTTTAAGCATTTTTATGCCACGGTCTAGATGGATTTTGCGATCAACCCAGCTGTAGCCAAGGTAATTTAAAACACTAGGTTGATTAGGACTAATGTCAAGAGCTGCTATCATGTCTCGCTCTGCGGCAGGCCAGTTTCTGTTTTGTTCAAGGGCAACAGCACGGTGATAGTAATACTTCCAATGTTGGGGTTCGGGGTTATCTTTAACGCGGTCGATAAGCTGGTTGTAGACTTGGATGGATTTTTCATACTGTTTGTTTGCACGTAAGAAATCTGCTTTCAATAGAAGCAAATCTTCACGAGCAGGATAAGATAAAGCCAGTGAATCAAGCAGTGCAATGGCTTCATCGGTTTTCTCTGTTTCGTAAAGAAGGCTAGCCTTTAGCTTCATTGCGTGTAAATAATAAGGCATGGAGGGTTTGATATTATCAATAGCACGCAGTGCATAAGTTGGAGAGTTTGCAGAAGATAAAATATAACTACGTAATAGTGCGTATCTTGAGGATTCAAGAGAACGATGAACGTGCTTTGCTAAGGACGCAAAAACCAAGGCTTCTGTTGTTGAATGCTGACGGTTAACCATGGCGGTAAAGAGCAAGACTTCAGCTAAATTATCGCGAGGGTTTTCAAATATATTGGCAAGAGGTTTACCATCTGCAAGCTTTTGCTGTGCTGATGCTATGTTGGGATCCTCATGAGAGAACTGGTTGATAAAGGCCTGTGCTTCAAGTTCGAGCCCAGCAAGGCTATAAGCGTGGGTTATGAGTAGCGCAAGTTGGGTTGTTGTCAAAACATCGCTGACATTTTCGTAAAGTGGCAACCAGGCTTTGATAGCGTTTTCGTAATTGCCTGCGTGGGCAAAGATGAGCCCTTGCTCAAAGATTTCTGCATAGATGGTAATTAGCTCGCTATATCGTGTAATGCGTTGTACTTCGTAGAGCGGACTTTTGAGAGCGGTTATGATGGTTTGATCTTCAGGAGAGATTTCTGCAGGTGGTAGGGCTTGATAGTTCCAATAAGCTACCATACGGTTGGTAAGCATTGCTGGATAAGCTACTTGCAGGCTATTTTTTATTACCAGAGGTTTTTCTTGTGCCAGAGCGTTGCTCATAATGGTGAGGGCTGCAAAGGGAGATGCTGTTAGTGGATCTGCTGATTTTTCCTGAAGAATTTCTGCCGCTTGTGCAACTTTTCCGCAGTTTATTAAGGAAGGCAAGGCTTGTTTGATAATGTTATTAAATGGAATATCATTTGGTGGTTGCTTTAAAAGTACGAGATAGTTAGTGCAAGCTTTTTCTATATCCAATTGTTCTTGTGCCTCAAGGGCGACTAGAAACGAGCCGAGATCATTATCAACAGTTCGTTCAGCAATTTTAACAGTTAGCTTGGTTTTGATTGCCGAAAATTTGGGATTGCTGGCACAGCTGGCAAGCAAAAAAGCGACAATAAGATACGCAAAATAGGTAGTCGTTTTTTTCATGATGTTACATGCTTTCGTATTGAGGGCCTTCTCCGCCTTGAGGAGGTGTCCAAGTAATATTTTGTAGAGGGTCTTTGATATCACAGGCTTTGCAGTGTAGACAATTTTGGGCGTTGATTTGTAGCGCTTTTTGTTTATCTGCAGTTTCGACAATTTCGTAGACCCCCGCAGGACAAAACCGTTGCTCTGGCGCACCGTATAGCTCAAGATTGTGTTCAATTGGGCTGGCAGTTGAAGCAAGTTTGAGGTGGCATGGTTGTTCTTGTTCGTGATTGGTGCCAGAAAAAGCAAGGTTTGATAGGCGATCAAAGCTGATAACGCCGTCGGGTTTAGGGTAAGTAATAGGTTTTGCTTTTTCTAAGGGAACAAGGTTTTGATGATCTGGGGTTTTATGTTGGAATGTCCACGGGGCTTTTCCTCTAAAGAGATAAGTATCAATGGCACTGTAGGCAAGGCCGCCGTAAATAGACCAATGGAAGGAGGGTCTGATATTGCGGGCTTTGTAGAGTTCATCCCACAGCCATGATTTTTGCAATCGTGCTTTGTAGTCGGTAAGAGGTTGGTGTAAGGCGGCGGTATCCTTTTGTTTAAGCAATGCTTCAAAAGTGGTTTCTGCTGCTACCATCCCCGATATCATGGAGGTATGGATGCCTTTGATTTTTGGTACGTTTAAGAAGCCCGCACTACAGCCAACCAGCATACCACCTGGGAAAACAAGCTCAGGGATTGCCTGCAGACCGCCTTCATTGAGTGACCGTGCACCGTAGCTAATGCGTCTTCCCCCTTCTAATATTGGGCGGATGTGAGGGTGGTGCTTAAAGCGTTGTAGTTCCATATAGGGGTATAGGTTGGGGTTTTGATAATCAAGACCAACCACAAGACCTAGAGCAAGGCGATTGTTGTTGAGGTGGTACATAAACGAACCGCCATAGATGCTTTTATCAAGAGGCCATCCAATGGTGTGGAGAATACGGCCAGGGGAGGAAATCTCAGGATCGATTTCCCAGAGTTCTTTCGTGCCAAGAGCGTAAGTTTGCGGGTTTGCGTTCGAGCGAAGGTTGAACTGTTGCATAAGTTTTTGGGCAAGGGAACCCCGACAGCCCTCAGCAATCATAGTTTGGCGAGCAAAAATCGCGATACCAGGTTGGAAAGAAGCGGTTTTTTCGCCGTTTTTGTCTCTACCCATGTCCCCCGTGATAATGCCTTGAATACCGTTGTTTTCCTTACAGGGAATAACGTCTACCGCTGCAAATCCTGAGAATATGTCAACGCCTAATTTTTCGGCAATTCCGCCAAGCCACGCACATATTTTACCCAAGGAAACAATGTAGTTCCCGTGGTTTTTCATTTGTGGTGGTGTTGGTAGCTTGAAACGTTGTTTTTCGGTAAGAAACCAGAAGTGATCTTCTGCAGCTTCTGCCTCAATCGGTGGTTGTTTGTCTTTCCAATCAGGCAGAAGAATATCAAGGCTACGAGGCTCCATTACGGCACCTGAGAGAATATGCCTGCCAATTTCAGGTCCTTTCTCTATTACGCAAACACTAATATCCTCGTCTCTTTCAAGAGCCAGTTGACGAAGACGTATAGCACTACAAATGCCAGAAGGTCCACCACCAACAATAGCAACGTCAAATGACATAGATTCGTAATCATTTAGAAAAGGTTCGCTAGGGGAAGTGTTCATATTATTAATGGCTCTAGGGTTTGATAATGGGGGTTGCTAGGCTTAATGGGAGCAGGTGTCTTTATAAAATTGTGGCAAAGATCGTTTGTTTTGTGCGTTCATTCTCATTTCTGTGTACAAGAATTTAAGTAACGCTATACTAGAAATCACCCTGCTTTTGATGTAAATTACAATGATAGACGAGTCTTTACAAGGTTGCAATGATTTGCCAAAGTTTGCTGACACAGTTACCAAATGAAACCATGAAACCATGAAATCAATTAAAACATGAGCAGTCAAAATATGAGGGCAGAAGAAAACAATTATTGGTTACAATGGTTGCAGGATTCGGGCTCTTCGGAGTCTGTTGGTTCTGAGGTGTGTTGCTGGCTTAATGGGGGAGGCAGAGAGATTTCACGAGAACAACTGCCTGTAAAATCATTAATGGGGGGGGCGTCAATAGCAGGATCGGTGAGTATTCTTGCTCCTGCATCTACAGGTGTGCCGCTTCCTAGTAGGAAAATAGGAGAAGCCAGAGGGGAGGGCGGTCACGATGCTCGAGATATACTAAGCGAAAAGGTAGCTGGTTGCAGTAGCCTTGGCGAAATACGGGAAGTGCTGGCAAAAGAACGGTTGGGAGTTTTGAGAGAGATCCAAGATGGTGCAAGTAATCTTGTTTATACAGATGGTGTGGAAAACGCAAAAGTGTTGGTTATTGGGGAAGCACCAGGGCGAGAAGAAGATAAAATCGGGCTGCCGTTTGTAGGGAGAAGCGGACAATTACTCGATAAAATGCTAGTAAGTATTGGTTTATCGAGAAAGGAGCAGGTTTTGCTTACAAATGTTGTGTATTGGCGCCCCCCTGGTAATCGCAACCCGAGTGACAGCGAGGTTTTAGCCTGTTCACCAGTGGTTGAAAAAACGATTGAAATTGTGAAGCCTCAAATTATTTTATTGATGGGGGCTGTGCCAATGCGGGCACTTATGAAGAATGAAAGCTCTGTTGGTAGCGTTCGCGGGAAGCATCAACGCCACCTTATGGAAAGCTCTGGAAAGACCTATGATCTATTAGTGACCTTTCATCCATCTTACCTGTTGCAGGCTCCTAAAATGAAGGCACATGCTTGGCGTGACATGCTAACCTTGAAAAAACTAACAGAAGCTGCTACCGCCAATGATGATGAAAGCATAACAACAGCAATAACAACAGGAGATGAGAATCCGTGAAAATAGTAGAGTACAGCGAGCGTCTTTGGACAAGTCTGTGCGAAATAATCATTGTAGTAGCAAGAAATGCACTTCCCTTTGTTGTGACGCTTTTGATATTGATATATTCGGTGCAACCGTTTTCATGGAAACTATTACAGGATGTTTCTCCTTTATTGGTATTGCTTCCTTTGTTCTTTTGGTTTTTACATACCCCTAGAGCCATGCCGTTGGGCTTGGTGTTTTTATTGAGCTTGATTATGGATGTTTTGCATACCTATCCGTTGGGTCTTCAAGGGCTATTGTTTTTTTTGCTTTACGGCGGTGTTTGGCTATATCGCGAACAGATGATGAGAAAAAGAGAGAAGGGGAGTAACTGGCTTTTGGAGGTGCTATTTTTTGGAGGTCTTGTTTTGTGTTACCAATTATTGTTGACAGGGTTTTTGATACTAGATAGAGGGATTGCTTTAGAGGTGATGAGTCTTGTGCGAGGATCTGCGACGATGGTACTTTTGTACGTTGCGGTTTTGCCGTTATTTTGTTTTTTTCGACGTTTTTGTAGATGATTGGATTTGGTAATGTTGGGTTGGAGAAAAGAGCGAGATCGTCAGATTAACAGGCGAAATATTCTATTATTTGGGGGGTATGGTGTTGCGACATCTTTGCTTGCACTGCGACTTTACTGGTTGCAAATTAAGGAGGGTGATAATTACGCACGTCTTGGAGAGAAGAACCGCCTTGGTATTCGGTTTTTAACGCCAGAGCGAGGTCTTTTGTTAGATAGCAAAGGGAAAAATTTGGTCGTAAATCGTCAGATTGTTCGTTTGTCTGTTGTGCCAGAGTATACAGACGATCTACGAGGGCTACTGGAGCGTTTATCGACGTGGATAGATATCGAAGAGGATAAAATAGTAAAATTGCTGGAGCGAGCATCGAAGCAGCCATCATTTGTTCCTATTTTGGTCGAGAACAAACTGCAGTGGGACAAGATGATGCAGGTGGCAGTAAGAGCATATGAGATGCCTGGGGTTTTAATCGGCGGTAGTTTTCGTAGGTATTATCCTTATGGAGAGGTTTTTTCTCATGTTATTGGCTATGTTGGTCAACTTGATGAGGTACGTGAGGCTTCAGATCGTTTGTTTTTACGGTTGCCTGATGTGCAGATAGGTAAGAGCGGTCTTGAGCGAGTTTTGGATAAGAGGTTGCGTGGTAAAGTTGGTTTCCGGGAGGTGGAGAGCAATGCCTTTGGACGCGAAGTGAGAGAAATTAGCACGCAGCCAAGCCAGGTGGGTGATGCTACTCGTTTAACGCTTGACTTGGATTTGCAGCGGTTTTTACACTTAAAGATGCGGAATGTTCGTGCAGGAGGGGCCATATTGGTGGATCCTTGGAGCGGTGCCGTCCGAGCAATGGTTTCGAAACCTGATTTTGATCCGAATTTATTTTCTGGAAACCTTAGTCAACAAGAGTGGACAGCACTACAAAACCATCGTCCTTCATTGTTGTTAAATCGGGTGCTAACACAAAGCTATTCGCCAGGTTCTGTGTTCAAGTTAGCGGCAATGCTCGCAGCATTAGAGGCTGGTATTTCCGAGCAGAAAATTTTTCACTGTCGAGGTTGGATAGAAGTAGGTGAAGATAAGCTCCATTGCTGGAAAAAAATAGGGCACGGCCCTGTCAACATGCTGGAAGCGGTAAGAGGTTCTTGTGATGTTTGGTTTTACGAAATCATCAAAGAAATAGGTCTTGAACGGGTAGTTGCGGCGGCAAAAAAATTGGGTTACGGTTCTGCTGTTGGCGATGAAAACTTTCCGTTTGAGTACAAGGGCTTTTTGCCAACAAAAGCATGGAAACAGGAGCGGTTTGGCGTTCCTTGGACCTTGGGCGATTCACTTGTTGCAGCGATTGGGCAGGGGTATGTTTCGGCAACACTTGCCCAGATGGCAATGATGATGTCGCGTTTGCTAACAGGGGGGGTAACCTCTAAGTTTCGCTTGATAGAGAAGGACGGAACAGATCCAAGTGTTCAACTTCCAGAAAACCAACAGCCCGAAAAGGATCGCGGTTATTTCTCTCTTGGTGGCGGGTTAGAGCAATTTGTAGAGATTGATCCACATCATCAAAACATGGTTCTCCGTGCAACCAATCAAGTGGTTAACCACAGAGCAGGAACGGCCTACCGCTTGCGATTACAACAGCCGGGCTTTGATTACGCTGGCAAAACAGGTACAAGCCAAGTAAGAAGCATTAGCCCAGAAGAACGAGAGAAAGGGGTGATTAGTAATGCCAATCTTCCTTGGCATTTAAGAGATCATTCCCTATTTGTAGGTTACGCACCAGTCGATGTGCCACGTTACGTCATTGCGGTTATTGTAGAACACGGGGGTGGTTCAAACGCAAGTGCTGTTCCCATTGCAAGAGAGGCACTCCTTAGGGTGCAAGCAGGCTTTGATTACGGTCTTGATACGTAAATGGATATCGTCAACCAGCACAGCAGAAAATAAAAAACATGAAATCAATAATATTATATAAATTCTTGGCGTTTGGCTGGTTGCTATTGCTTGGATTAATAGCCCTTGCAGTTATTGGTGTGTTGATGTTGTACTCGGTTGGTAAGGGCGATCCAAGCATTTGGGCGTATAAGCATGGTACACATTTTTTCATTGGTCTTGGGGTGATGATTGTGGTTTCTTTTGTAGAGCTTAAATGGTTTTACCGTTTTTCTTACATCTTTTTTTTGATGTTGATCGTGCTGCTGATAATGGTGGAGTTTGTCGGTCTTACGAACATGGGCGCTCGTCGCTGGATAGACATTGGTATTGTAAATTTTCAGCCATCTGAACTGATGAAAATTAGTTTGATACTGGTGCTATCCCGATTTTTTGTAGATGACGTTGGCGGTAGACGCTTGCGGTGGGCAGGCATTATAATGGCCCTTTCTGTGATAGGTATACCGTTTATATTGATCCTACGGCAACCAGATCTTGGAACTGCATTGGTATTGTTGTGGGCTGGTTTGGTTATTATTTTTTTAGCGGGGGTTTCGTGGCGTAAAATCGGTGTGCTTTGCAGTTTGTTGCTACTTAGCCTTCCTGTGGCTTGGCAGTATGTTTTGCATAGTTATCAACAGCAACGAATTTTAACTTATTTGGGGATGAATACCGATATTACGGGTGATGGCTACCACATTACACAATCTAAGATAGCACTTGGCACTGGTGGTATGTGGGGTCAAGGTTTTTTATCAGGGGTGCACAGTAATCTTAGTTTTCTGCCTGAGCGACAAACCGACTTTATTTTTGCAACACTTGCAGAGCAATTTGGCTTTGTTGGTGGCATGGTAGTATTGGTTTTGTATAGTTTTTTGGTGATGTATGGTATGTGGGTCTCTATAAAAAGCGAAGATACCTTTGGTAAATTGGTGGCAGCAGGTGCTAGTATGTCGTTTGGGGTGTATTTTTTAGTGAACATTGGCATGGTAAGTGGTGTTTTACCAGTTGTTGGCATTCCGTTGCCACTGGTATCTCGTGGGGGCACCTCGCTTGTTGTTATGATGGTGCTGATGGGCTTAGTGATGAATGTCTTAATAGAACATCGCCTTGGTATTGTAAGGAAGTATGGCAGAGCAGATAAGGTTGGTTGACAATAAAACGATCCGCTTTATTATTGGATAAGGTGTAGTGCCTATCAATACTAGATCGTTGCAAGAACATTGTGAGTATCACAAAAATTCTTGTTCGGGTGTGTCGGTTTTTGAGTGTATTGGTATGTTTAATGCTAGGTTTTAATGTTTGGTGTTATATTGGGTCAAAGAATTGACTATTAAAATGGCAGAAAGTTATAAAGGGCAAAAAGTTTCATGAAAGGCATCGTTTTTAAAATTGAAAGCGTTCGGTTTGCGGACGTATTAAATATTTGCAAAAAACCAATCGTATTGGTGGCAGTGCTATTGCTTTGGGGATGCTCTTCTTCTCCCGTGAGCCAATCTATTAATCCGCAGACACTTGGCTTGCAAGAACAACAACGATTGTCAGAGGCGTTCTCGCGTCAGGAACCTTTGGGAGGTGCTCTAACCCTTTCCGAGGCAATGGCTCGTGCGGTTGCTTATAACATCAACTATCGCCTTGCTCTTTTAGAAACACAGTTGCAACTTGATAAAGCTCAGCTCACAAGATACGACATGTTACCAAAGGTCGTCACTCAAGCAGGTTACACAATCAGAAATTCCTCGGTCAATACCCGAAGGTTAAACACCACCACAAATACGTTTAGTGAGTTCGAACGTGTGGGTGATTCCGATAATCTAACAGGCAAACTCTCTCTCTCTTGGAATTTAATCGATTATAGTCTTGCCAGTATCAGAGGGCAACAACTGGCAGATCAGGCAAGAGTATCCAATGAAAGAAGACGAAAAGTTATTCAGGCAATCATACAAGATGTTCGTATTGCTTATTGGCGTTCGGTTGCAGCAGAGCGTATGTCTAGTAATATCAACGCAATTATGTTGCGACTAAACGAGGTCTTGAGGGAATCAGAACTTATCGAAATTCAGCGGGTGTTACCACCACTGGAAGCTCTTGAGTATCAGAAAAGTATTTATCTCTTGTTGCAGAAATTAGAGACCATGCGTCGTGGTCTTGTAACGGTAAAGTCTGATCTACGCCGTCTTATAAACTTGCAGCCAGGGCAAAATTTTAGAGTGCTGATTCCTCATGATATGGACATCGCGAGTGTTGAAAATCGCTTTCAAGATGTTAATCGCCTTGAAAGAGAAGCTCTAGGAAATCGCCCTGAAATGCGATCACAAAAATACCGCGAGCGTATTACCGTTGCAGAAACGGAACGCTCTATCAGAAAGATGATTCCTAATTTTGAACTTAGTACCGATGGTGTATTCAATAACAGTCGCTATAAGCAAGATAACTTTTGGCTAGGACTTGGCTCCACCGTTTCATGGAATTTAATCGATCTGTTCTCTCGGGGCGAGCGACTAGCTGTAAGAGAACGTGCAGAAGATATGGAGCGTCTGAAAACACTTGCTCTTGCGGCAGCTGTTGTCGCTCAGGTGAACATCGCCTTCGAAGATTTCAAGCAGAGTCTACGGCAATTCCGAAGTAGTGAAAAAATCCATGAGGTCAATAGCCGGATAGTGAAGCAAGTAACGGCAGCTTTTCGTAGTAATCAAATTGTTGCCCTTGATCATATTCAGGCAGAAGCAAATAGCTTGATAGCACAGTTGGAACTTGATCTGGCTTTTGCTGATCTTCAAGGTTCTTACGGCCAAGTTTTGCTGTCTATTGGCAATGATCCTTTGCCAGAGAGCATGCTAACAACCGATCTCTCGCAATTGGTTGCAGTGTTCCAGTCTTACAATAAAAACTTTGGCGTTCGCTATGATCTGCCCATCTATTTGTTGTATTACAATATCTAGATTTAAGGGTTACCTGATTGGTGCTATCTGTTTGGGGCTATTTACAGTTTTCCTTGACTTCTCTTGCTATCATCGGGCTAAAGCGAACAGCAATCTCCCTTGTTCCCATGGCGTTTGGATGAATACCGTCATTTTGGTTGAGATGTTCTTGCGCGGCAACACCATCAAGAAAGAACGGGTAAAACGTAACGTTTAGCTCTTTTGCAAGGTCTGGGTAGATAGCGTCAAATTCTTCAGCGTAAGCTTTGCCAAGGTTGGGGGTAGCTCTCATGCCAGCAAGAATAGTTGGTACGTTTTGTTGTTTGAGCATGCGGAGGATTTTCCGTAAATTATTTTTTGTCTGTTGGTTGGGAAGTCCTCTCAGCATGTCATTGGCACCAAGTTCAACAATGATAAGAGATGGTCTATCAAAGAGGAGCCAATCAAGCCTTGCAAGGGCTGATGAAGTGGTGTCTCCAGATACCCCGCCATTGATAACAACAACGTTGAGATTTTTGTCGATGAGTGCGTTTTCTAATACTTTAGGAAACGAATCTTTTTCGGTAAGACCATACCCAGCGGTGAGACTGTCACCAAAAACAAGAACGCGACACACCTCTCTTTCGGCTGCAAAGGCGTGCTGAGGAAAGTACCAAAGCGAAACCACCAGAGAAAACCATAAAGGCAACCAAGCTGTTGGAAAATTTTTTCGGCAAACAGCAGAGAAAGTTAACATAAGTGGAAAATTAACATAAAACGATATGGTTGTATTGTGTATGGTAGGACCTTAACTAAGATAGACATATATTTTTGATTTTCAAGTGGAAAGGGTGATAGGTCATGTCGGCAGGTTCAAGTATGGAGATAGTACGAGGAGAGAACATTCATTTAAGTTTTGGTATGGAGGGGAAGGCGAGCAAGGTGGACGTATTGAATGGTGTGGATATTAGGATATTGCAAGGAGAGAGTATTGGTCTTGTTGGACCCTCAGGTTCTGGTAAGACATCTTTAATGATGGTTCTTGGGGGGTTAGAGAAGGCAACAAAAGGCAAAATAGTCATAAATGGAGAGAACATAGCGGCCCTTAATGAAGATAAACTTACGCTATTTCGCCGAGAGAATGTGGGGATTGTATTTCAGCATTTTCACTTGATGACAAACATGACAGCGTTAGAAAACGTGATACTACCGCTAGGTATTCGGGGTTTTTCTGATACAAAAGATCGTGCAAAAGAGGCATTGTCGCGGGTGGGATTAGAGAATCGTTTTCACCATTATCCCCAGCAACTTTCAGGGGGAGAGCAGCAACGTGTAGCAATAGCGCGAGCTTTTGTCGGGGCGCCAAAGCTTTTATTTGCAGATGAACCTACAGGGAACCTGGATGCAGAAACAGGTTTGAAAGTTCGGGATATGATTTTTGAACACGCAGATGAGAAAAAATCGGCAATACTTTTGATAACCCATGACATGGGGTTGGTAAAACTTTGTAGTCGTCGTTTGACAATGAGAGATGGTGTTTTAAATGAGGGTGGAGAAACGTAGACTATGGGAATGTTGGTGATGTTAAGGTTGGCTTTGACGATTGCTCGTCAGGAGTTTCGGGGTAAGATCTCAGGTTTTACAATTTTTGTATTGTGTTTAACTTTGGGGGTGATGTCGGTTGTGTCGGTAAGGAGTATGACAGGTTCGATTTTGTCGACCTTAGAGCGAGACGGCAAGCAGTTACTTGGCGGTGATGTTTCGGTAAGAAAAAGAGGTTCTGCTATTTCAGAAGAGGCAGCGGCATGGCTCAAAGACAATACCTCGGTTTTTTCGCAAATATTGTTGATGCAAACGCTGGCGGTACGAGAAGATGATTCAGATCAGGTATTGGTGAACCTTCAGTTGGTGGATGAGCATTATCCACTTTATGGTGATATTTTATTGGACGACGGTACGCGGGCACTTTCTGGTTTTTCAGAGCAGGAAGGCTTATGGATAGCAAAGGATCTTTCACTGCGTTTGCGGGTAGGTGTTGGTGATCATCTTCGAATAGGGGTGCAGATGTTTCCGATTGCAGGGGTCATGGTTTCCAATCCTGACCGTGATGCTCGTTTTGATTTTTTTGGTTCAAGAGTTCTTTTAAGCAAAGCGTATTTAGAGAAAACGGGTCTTTTAAAACAAGGTAGCCTTGCACGTTATATTTATAGGATGAGATTGCGAGAGGATGAACCATTGGAGCAGTTTTTGGATCGTTTTGACGAAGCGTTTCTAGAGGGCGAATGGCGGCTGACAACCTATAAAAAAGCAGATCCAAGCCTAGAGAGAGGCGTAAAGACCATAGAAGAATTCATGACACTAATCGCACTTACTATTTTGCTGATAGGCGGTATTGGTATTGGTAATGCGTCGCGATCGTTTTTAGGGGGGCGGTTGAACGCAATAGCAACGCTAAAAAGCCTTGGTGCAAGCAGAGGTTTGGTGACGAGCGTCTATATGATGTTATTGTTGTTTATAGGTTTGATTGGCAGTGTGGCAGGTAGTATTTTGGGCATTTTGATGCCGTATGTGTTGTTGCCAATACTAGAAAGCGTGTTGCCACTATCGTCCGAGGCGTTGTTTTCATGGTCAGCGATTGTTATTGGTATTTCTATGGGCTTGTTGGTCGAGCTTATTTTTGTGGTGATAGCGTTATCCTTAGCAAGTCAAGAGTCGGTTAGTCGGCTGTTTCGCTATGGTGATGGGCAAGTGTTGCAGGGGAACTGGCGTGATGCTGACTTTTTTGCAAAAATAATTTTTATGATATCAATTGTATCGCTGTTATTTTTGGTGTGGCTTACCTCTGCAAATGAAAAGATTGTTGTTTATTTTCTATTTGGCACCGCGAGTATATTTTTCTTATTTTTCTTTTTATCTCAAGGGTTGTTGTGGATTTTGCGGCAGATTAAAACGCCCAGAACATTCTTTTGGATGCTGCTGCTTGGTACATTACGCAGGCCTGGCAATATGACGGTTGCTATATTTATGTCACTGGGTTTAGGTTTTTTGGTATTGTCCTCAATTGGGATGATACAAGGCAGTGTCGAGCGTCAGATTGATGATATTCGCGTTGCCGATATTCCGCTGTTTTTTTTAGTTGATGTGCAGGCTTCTCAGAAAGAAAAAATTGAGAATTTGCTTGCAAGTGAAGCTTTAGCATCGGGTGCTTCTGAGGCTAGGCTTGCATTTTCACCGATTGTGCGTGGGCGTATTTTGTCTTTCAATGGTCGTGATGTTGATGAGATGGATGTTCCTGAAAGTTTTAGTTGGGCTTTGGAGGGTGATCGAGCGATTACTTGGGATGACACACCTGACTTTACTGATAGCAACAATTTGGTAGAAGGGGCTTGGTGGCAGGAGGGATATGAGGGTGAGCTGATTGTTTCTTTTGACGCCGATGCAGCGGCCGCATTTGGAGTTGGTATTGGTGATGAAATTGGGATTAGGGTTTTGGGCAGAAAATTTACGGCTAAGATTGTGAACTTACGTAAAATTAAGTGGGAATCTATGCAAATGAATTTTTTGATGATGTTTCCAGAATCAGCTTTTAAGGGGGCACCTGTTAGTTACCTTGGTGTGGTGCATGATTTGGTAGATGAAAGTGCGCTCGATTTTGAACGAGAGGTTGTGAGAGCGTTTCCCAATGTTACACCGTTTCGTGTGGCAAGTTTTGTCGAGGAATTTCGTCGTATATTCACAGGGCTTAGTTGGAATGTTCAGATGATGGGGGTTTTTGCAATTTTGTCTGGCTTGGTGGTTTTGGCGGGGGTTATTTTGGCAAACCATGAGGCTAGATTTGGGCAATTTATTATCCTGAAGGTAACGGGGATGACAAGGTGGGAATTTACCAAATTGACTCTTGCGGAATATGGCGTTTTAGGGTTTTTAGGGGCTGTAGGTAGTGTGGTGGTGGGGGTGGTGGTTTCTTACTTTGTAGTGAGTGATGTGATGCAGATTGAGTGGTATTTTTCTTGGTTTGGGGTAATGGTAAGCACTGTGGCACTGGGGGTTAGTTTGCTTTTTGGCAGCGTTAGTTCGTGGATGATTTTGCGCCGCAAAGTGGGCGTACTGCTTAGAAACGAATAGTGGCAACCAATAGTGAGGCAGCTTATGGGCTTACTTTATTGGCACCTGACGTTTCACAAGCATTTGCCAAGCTGTTTCATTTTCTTTGATTTCAGTCAGGGATAGAACCTCTGCATGAAGCTTACGACACAGTGCTTTTAGATCATCAGGAGCATCAGGGTCTGTCATTTGGATTAGCAAGGTTTCATCCGTTTTTAAGGAAAGGATGATTTTCCGTGCCTTTAAAACAGGTAAAGGGCAAACCAGACCTGAAGTATCAAGGAAGTGGTCATGGGGTGACTGCGTGCTAGTAGCAGGGGCGGAAGGCAACATTATGTAGAGAACTGTTCTTGGATGATACGTGTACGAATGTCGTGATCAGGGTCAGAGAGGATAGTGCTTGTAGAGGCGGGATTGTTACAAATGGCAACATGGGCGACATAAGGGACCTCAAGAGTATCTGCACAAGCAAGTGCTGGTCTAAAAGTATGGTTGGTAACACTTATTGAAATGTGAGCATGGTTATGCAATACAGCCCCCCGCCACCCTCGTGGGTTAAACGGATTAATCGGTGTAATGGCAAGCAATCCAGAATCAATGGGTAGGATAGGACCTCGAGCAGAATAATTATAAGCGGGACTACCTGCAGGTGTTGCAACAATTACCCCATCACCTTGTAGATTATTGAGAACGAGACCATCATCTGTTTTAATATCCAAATGAACTGACTGACTACCCCGGCGGAAGACAGTTACCTCGTTAAAAGCGTGGGAGACGGTGACGTTGCCATCTTTGTCAGTAGCTGTCATTTTGAGTGAGGAAATTGGTACCTCAACCGCATTTTGGATGCGTTCTACCAGACCTTCCTCGTACCAAGGGTTCATTAGAAAACCCAAGTGTCCGAGATTTAGACCAAACAACGGGTTTTGCTGTGTGCGATAAGTTTTTAGTGTACGCAACATAAAGCCATCACCACCAAGTACGACGATGGTGTCGCCGGCAACGGCTTTTTTATCGTGCAAAAAATCAGGATAGCGGGCAAGAATACGCTTTTTTGCTTTTTGGGCCGCATCTGTAGAGCTTGCTGTAACCACGCAAGAACGAACCTTCATGTTAGCCCCCAGTCACACTCATGTGACGTTCTTTATGAGAAATAATTTTATCATCAGAAATGAAGAAGTCATGTCCTTTACGTTTGGTCAAAACAGTGTTGGCAATAGCCTCTTTGATGATGTCGTCTTCTTCAAGGTGTGTTCTCATAAGCGTACGGAGATCGCTTTGGTGCGATTGCCCAAGACAGGTGTAAAGCGTACCTGTACAGGTAAGACGAACACGGTTGCAAGTACTACAGAAATTTTGCGTCTGTGGTGCAATAAAGCCTATCCGCGTGGTAAGATCTTGGCAATCAAAATAAGAGGCAGGCCCGCCAGAATTGTAATCGGTAGAGGTAAGCCCTAACCTTTGGGTTAGGGTCTCTTGTAACTCAGAGAGAGGAAGAAATTGATCAAAACGGTTCTCACCGCCAATATCCCCCATCGGCATCACTTCAATAAAGGTGATGTCCATTTGGTTTTTAGCACAGAACTCAATAAGTTTTAGATATTCCCCAGTCGTTGTGCTTTTTAGAGCAACGGTGTTGATTTTTATCTTCAACCCTGCTTGAAGGGCTGCAAAAATACCATCTAGCACTTGTTCAAGTTTACCCCAGCGAGAAATATACTGAAATGTTTCATGGTCAAGCGTATCAAGAGAGACATTTACTCGGCGAACACCGCAGGCAAAGAGCTCGGCTGCGTGTTTTTTAAGCTGTGTTGCGTTGGTTGTTAAGGTAAGCTCTTTCAGAGATCCCTCAGTAAGGTAAGTTCCAAGTTGCTCGAACAAAAACATAATGTTGCGTCTCATCAGAGGTTCACCACCAGTAATTCTGAGCTTATTAACGCCAAGCTCAATAAAAATACGGGAAAGACGAGCAAGTTCATCAATCGAGAGAAGATCTTTTTTAGGTAAAAACGACATATGCTCGGTCATACAGTAACGACACCGCAAGTCGCAACGATCAGTCACCGATAAACGGAGGTAAGAAACGGTTCTCTGAAAAGAATCTTTAAGCATCATTTTACCAAAATTATAAGAAAGGGTAACGAAAGTAAGATCATTCTGCTATAAATTCGGCTAGCAGTAAAATACAGTCAATAAAACAACAACGACTGTAAAATCGAAATACCTTCGCAAAAGTGAGAAATTATGAAAGAGATCAGTCAAAGTAATAAAACAAACCAATATTTTTATGTTACCACGCCGATATATTACGTCAACGATTTTCCGCACATCGGACACGCCTACACATCAATAGCTTGCGATGTTATCAAGAGATTTTACGCTCTAAAAGGATACGACGCGAGATTGCTTACAGGAACAGATGAACACGGTCTGAAAATTCAACGCAGTGCAGAAAAGAAAGGCGTAAGCCCGCAAAGTCTAACAGACGAAATAAGTAGCAATTTTTTAACGCTTGCTCAAAATATGAACATATCCCATGATGACTTTATTCGAACAACCGAGGATAGACACAAAAAGATATGTCAATTTTTCTGGCAATGCTTAGAAGAGCAAGGTGATATTTACAAGAGTGCGTACAAAGGTTGGTATGCAATAAGCGACGAGGCCTACGTTGAGGAGAGCGAATTAACCGAGAGGGATGGTAAATATTATGCTGCCAGTGGGGCAGAGGTAGAGTGGGTTGAGGAGGAGAGTTACTTTTTTCGTTTATCGAAATTTCAAGACAAACTCTTGAGTATTTACAAGGAGAACCCCAACTTTATTCGACCTGTTAGTCGTTATAATGAGGTGGTGGCTTTTGTCGAAGGTGGTTTGGAGGATCTTTCGATATCTCGTACCACGTTTAAATGGGGGGTAGAGGTGCCAGGTGACGAAAAACACGTGATGTATGTATGGTTGGACGCGTTGGTGAATTATGTTTCTTCTCTTGGCAAGGTATCACCTGCTAGTGAGTTGCATCAGCGTTTTTGGCCAGCTGATTGGCATATTGTCGGCAAAGATATTGTAAGATTTCACGCGGTTTATTGGCCAGCATTTTTGATGTCTGCAGGAGTGGCGTTGCCGAAAGGAGTTTACGCACATGGTTGGTGGACAAACGAAGGACAAAAAATTTCAAAGCGGGTAGGGAATGTAATTGATCCAGATGAGCTAAAAAAAGAGTACGGGCTTGACCCTCTTCGTTATTTTTTGCTGAGAGAAATTCCCTTTGGCAGTGATGGTAACTTTTCGCGTACTCGCGTAGTGGATAGGAACAACGCAGATCTAGCAAATGATTATGGTAACTTGTGCCAGCGTACGGTACAATTGTTAGCAAAGTACAGAAATAGCGTGATGCCTTCTTTAGAGAACACAACAGCAGAAGATAAAGAGCATCTAGCAACGGTTGCCGAGCATTTATTGGTAGCGCAAGTTCAGATGGAGAGCTTATCTTTTGATAAGGCTTTGAATTCGATGTGGTCTTGTTTGTCGCTTACCAATCGTTACATTGATACGCAGGCACCGTGGCGAGTTTTAAAAGAGGATGAAGAACGGGGAGCGGTGATTTTAGGAGTTGTATTAGATGTGTTACGAAGAGTTTGTTTGCATACGCTAGCTTTTATGCCAGATAGTGTTGGGCGGATGTTAGATGTATTGGGGGTTGATGAAAACAACAGAGATTTTAAGAACTTGGATACGGTGGTAGCACAAGGAACACAACTTCCGCCTCCGCAGATTATTTTTCCGCGTTTTCAGTGTGTAGAAGGAACAAAAAATTGAGGGAACAATTGGCAGAACAAAGAGGATACGGAATTGATAGTCATTGTCACTTAGATTACCTTGTACGCAAAGGGATGGACGTAAAAGATGTGCTAGCACGGGCACAGCTTGCAGGGATAAAAAAGTTTGTGACTATTGCAACAAGCATGGCGGGCTTGGATGATTTATCGCAGATAGTTGCCGGCAATGAGGGGGTTTACATGAGCGTTGGTCAGCACCCTTGTTTTGTAGCCGAAGAGGGAGTTGTGAGCATAAAAGATTTGCAGAATGCGGTCTCCTCTCGGCAAAGCGTTGTAGCAATAGGAGAGACCGGTCTAGATTATTACCGCACAAAGAATCATGAGCAAGTACAGAGAGCATCGTTTTCCAATCATATCGCAGTGGCAAGAAACACCAATCTACCTGTTGTTATTCACAGCCGTTCCTCGAACAATGATATGTTAGAGGTGATTGCTTGTGAAAAAAAGGAGGGTGATTTTAAGGCGATATGGCATTGTTTTGATGGCAATTGTGACGAAGCAAATAGGGCGATTGATCTTGGAATGTATATTTCATTTTCGGGTTTGTTAACTTATAAGAACAAGCCTATTGTTCGCGAGGTTGCTAGAATGCCTGCATGGGATAAGCTACTGGTAGAGACAGATGCCCCGTATCTTTTGCCGGATCCTTTAAAGAAAACTTTGAACGAACCCGCCCATATAGTGCAGACAGAAAAAGTACTGGCAAGTGAAAGAGGTGTTGATATCGAAACCCTGCGTTTGCATATCAGTAAGAATTTTGAGACCATATTTGGTTTAGAAAACCTTTAAGCGAGATGTATGAACTTAGAAATTACGGTTTTAGGGTGTGGTACCTCGGGCGGCGTTCCGCAATTGTTGTCGGGCTATGGGGCTTGTGATGCGCAAGAGAAAAAAAACCATCGTTTGCGTAGTTCTTTATTGCTGGGCTTTCAGGGTAAGAATATTCTTGTTGATAGCTCGCCAGATTTTCGCGAGCAGATGTTATCGCAAAAGTTTTTTAAGTCAGAGGATTGCAAAATTGATGCGGTGATTTACACCCACGCACACGCAGATCACGTTCATGGCATTGATGATTTGCGTTGGTTTTGTGCAAAAAGAACCCAGCCTTTGTTGGTGTATAGCGACAAGGCAACTTTAGAGATGTTGAGTGCGAGATTTGATTATGCTTTTGTTGGCTCTTTGATAGAGGATGGAAAACCAGAGGAGGCTGTAGAGGAGCGGATGTTATTTGGCGGTATGCCTGTTTTGCGAGGGCGGGTTATTTCCCCTAGTAAGAGGTATCAAATTGAGGGTTTAGAAATTGAGTTTATGCGTCAAGATCATGGGTTTTCGGAAAGCTTGGGTTTGAGAATTGGTAACTTTGCTTATTCTACAGATGTTGCAAAACTAACGGAAGAAAACTTTAATTCATTGATAGGGATTGAAACGTGGATACTCGATTGCCTTCGTTATCGCCCGCATCCAACCCATATGAATGTGGATAGTGTTTTAGAAGCGGTTGCAAGGGTAAAGCCAAAGCGTGTATATCTTACCCACATGAACAACGAATTGGATTATAATACTTTGTGTAATTTGTTGCCGGCAGGTGTTGAGCCGGCGTTTGATGGTTTGAAGGTTGTGATAGATTAGATGCATATTATTATATGTGGAGCGGGAGAAATTGGTTATACGTTAGCGTCGTCACTTGCAGCCGAGGGCAACTCGGTTGTTGTGATTGATTCTGCTGAGGACAGCATCAAGGAGCTGAACGCAGAGCTTGACGTACAGGCATTGATGGGAGATTGCAGAGATCCAGAGATATTGCGGGAAGCTGGTGCAAGTGATGCCGACATGCTGATAGGTGTGGAAAGGCAAGGCGAGACCAATTTAGCTGTTGGTATGTTGGGTCGTGGTATTTTTAAGATACCAACCATTGCGGTAAGGGTTTGGGGAGAAGTTTTTCAAGCCCCTGAATGGCTTAGCCTTACTGGTAGTGGTGTGTTGAAGATAGACTATTTTATTGAGCCAGAAAAAGACGTAGCAAGGCTTATTCTTGACACGGTTCAGGTGGCTGGTGCTATGGAGGTTTTTTATTTTTCACGGAGTGATGTACAGGTAACTGGCTTGCGGGTAAGGGAGGATTGTCCTTTGGTATACACGCCACTTCGGCAGTTAACAGAAATTTTTCCCTATCAAACTGCAGCTATTTTGTTGTTACGGCGGGATGGTAAGATCATTATCGCAGACGCAAACACCAGCATTTATCCAGGGGATGAGGTCTTTTTCATCAATGATACCGCTCAAAGTTGGCGTACGGTTGAAACATTTGGTCTTGATCCGTTGTCGCTAAAGCGTTACCTCATTGTGGGCGGCGGTAATGTAGGCAGAGAACTTGTAGCAATGCTAGAGAAAACCAACGCAAACGTGAGCGTAACATTGGTCGAAAGTGATGCAAGCAGGGCACGTTATTTAGCGGAAAAATTACCGAACGCGAAAATAATTTATGGCAATATTTTGGATGAGCGGGTGTTGAATGAAATTAACATGCCGGCGATAGACGCATTGCTAGCGGTAACCAACAGTGATGAGACCAACGTTTTTGGGGCTTTGCTTGGTAAGAGGCGAGGCGTAAAACGCGTTGTTGCATTGGTTGCCCATCATTCGCGGTATCCTGAACTTTTAGAGGAACTAGATATTGATGTATTCATTAACCCTCGGGAGGTAACGGTCTCTGGTATTTTACAATATGTACGGAGGGGAAAAGTCCGTTCTGTGCATTCTGTCTTTGATAGAAAGGCAGAAATTGTAGAGCTTGAAGCATTAGATACCTCTGACATTGTGCAGAAACCTCTTGGTGAAATACGGATCCCTAAAGGCGTGCGCATTGGTTGCATTGTTAGGAAGGGAGAAGGCTTTATAAGACCAGATAAGAATACGATGGTAAGCAAAGGCGATCTTGTAGTGCTTGTGGCACGTAAAGAGGCAATGAAGGAAGTCGAAAAGCTATTTTCGGTGCAGCTAGATTATTTCTAGATCGAAAACTTTGCTCTTCTTGTCACTAAAAGTTTAGATTTGGCGATTAATTTCTTCACAGCTAATTTCTTCACCGCGACACGGCTTCTATTTTGGTAATTTGGGCAAACCAAATTCAATCGTACTATCATCTTGCACAACGATAATATCGTCCTTTTCAACTGCTTTTGTGCCACTGGTGCAACCAATTGCAGTAAGGTTTTGTGCGTTCATTGCGCGTTGAACAACAAGATCACGAAGTGAATGTAGCCCTTCTTCTCTTGCACCGTCTTTAAAGTCACAGGCAACGTTGGTAGGGCGGAAAGAATGACGAAAGAGAAGCTTGCCCTTTACATTTGGATAAGTTTCCTTGAGCAGTTTTTTTACAGTAGGAATGTCATGATCAACCTTTAGTATCCAAGGTGCATTCCGCCCAACAACAAAGTTGCCGATATAAACCATATCGCCAGGATTTACAAAAAACTGGTGAGAAACAGAGGAAGAGATAAGGTCAGAGATGAGGTTTTCCTCATTGAGTTCGACACGTCCTTTGCCGAAGGGTACGTAAAGCCTTTCGTAGAAGGTCTGACCGTACCGTTGGTTTTTGATATTGATAACCGAGGACGGAAACAGCAACTCGCCCGAGTCGAGAACGCTGAAGCCTGTAGGTCTAAAGGTTGTACGGGCACGCTCAAGGATATAAAAACCAGGCCTGATAGAAAGTACGTAATACCTGCTTTGCAGTGGGTCAATAGGGTTTTGATCACCAGAACTAAGCGAAACTTCGATCTCGGCACCACCATCCACAAGCAGTTGGCTGTTTGGGTCGTACTGCTTCCAAGCTGCTAAAACGTTAGCTGATTGTAAGGGTTGATTGGATCGGATCCCAACAATAAGCAAAGCTGCGTTGGTTTGATTGGTAAAGGTATCATTCGTGCCAAGAACAACAGTACCGGGCAGGTTGGTGAAATGTTCTTCTACGCGTGTTTGGGCGCAAGCTGGTAGCAATAACACAGCAAGGAGAGCCAACAGGGGCAATCGTAAAAGAGATAACTTTAAAAAAGACACCGGGGAGAAGGTTCGCAAAAGTAAGGACATTTTTATTTTCATTTGAGTTGGTTCTTTTGCAAAATGCAGAAAGAAACAGGTTTATGGTGAAGGGGCTTGATTATGTACAGATGAAAGCACAGCTAATACGCAAGCAAAAAACGTGACAAAATAAGAGAAGCTAACTGTAGCAGATTCATCACCAAGGGTAAACAGTGGCTTTGCAATGGAGACTTCTTGCAAAAAGGGCTACGATATTTTATATTGGATGGATGGTTGATGGGGATATACTGATGACTTGGGAGAATGTTTTTGAATGAGTGATAGCAAGGCGGGCGCAAAGCATAAGCCAAAAAAGATAAAAGCAAGCAAAAGTAAAAGTGGCGTTAGGGAAGATGGTCACAAAAAAGACGATAAAAACAGTAAAAAAGATAGGGGTAAGGTTTTGTGGGGGTATTACGAGATGATGTTATTGATACGTCGTTTTGAGGAGCGGGCAGGGCAACTTTATGGTATGGGGCTTATTGGTGGTTTTTGCCACTTGTATATTGGGCAAGAGGCGGTGGTTGTGGGGGTACAGTCAGTTTTAAGAGTTAGCGATCAGGTGATTACTAGCTATCGGGATCATGGTCATATGCTGGCGTGTGGAATGAATCCAAAAGGGGTGATGGCAGAACTTACTGGCAGGGCAGACGGATACTCTAAGGGTAAGGGTGGTTCGATGCATATGTTTTCAAGAGAAAAAAACTTTTTTGGCGGCCATGGTATTGTTGGAGCGCAAGTGCCGCTGGGAACAGGTCTTGGCTTTGCTAATCGCTATAGAGGGAACGATAGCGTTTGCTGCGTGTATTTTGGTGATGGAGCGGTCAACCAAGGCCAGGTATATGAATCTTTTAATATGGCAGCACTTTGGAACCTGCCAGTGGTTTATATTGTGGAGAATAATAAATACGGTATGGGTACAAGTGTTGATAGGATAATGTCTTTGAAGGGGCAACTTTTTGAGCGAGGGGAGAGTTTTGGAATTGTAGGTGAGCAGGTTGATGGCATGGATGTCGAGGCGGTTGCCGAGGTAGCTTCTCGCGCTGTAGACCTTTGCCGAAAGGGAAAGGGACCCTACATTATCGAGATGAATACCTATCGTTATCGAGGTCATTCGATGTCTGATCCTGCAAAATACCGTTCAAAAGAGGAAGTTGCCGAGGTTCGTAAGCAACGAGATCCGATTGAGCGTTGCAGGCATCTTTTGGAGGAGGAAGGACTTGGCGAGGTTCAGGCTCTTAAAGACATGGATAAAGAAATCAAGGCATTGGTAGCTGAGGCGGCAGATTTTTCACAAAAATCGCTAGAACCACAGAAGAGTGAATTGTACACAGATGTATTGTTGTAATAGGGAACGTATAAATTGGCTATAGAAGTTTTAATGCCGGCGTTATCGCCGACGATGACAGAAGGTAAACTTGCACGGTGGTTGGTAAAAGAGGGTGACGAGGTAAAGAGCGGCGATATTCTTGCTGAAATCGAGACAGATAAAGCAGTGATGGAGATTGAGTCTGTAGAGGATGGGGTTGTTGCGAAGATAGAGGTTGCCGCAGGTAAGGAGCGTGTTTTGGTGAACGAGCGAATTGCGATTTTACTTGAAGAGGATGAAGACCCGAACATGATTGAGACTTTGATTCAATCGAGCGGGCAAGGTGTTGGAGAACTTGAAGATCTCAAGGCTGTGACAGAAACAGAAAAGGCAGAAAAGCCCGCACTTGATGAGCAAGCAAGCTTGAAAGAACGTGACAATATAGAGGTGGTACCCACATCTGTAAGTGATGCAATATGGGAGGGTGCGACAAAAAAAGTAACCGTAAGAGAAGCACTTCGTGACGGCATGGCAGAGGAGATGCGAAAGAATCAAGATGTGTTCTTGATGGGAGAAGAAGTGGCTCAATATCAGGGTGCTTACAAGATATCCCAAGGGTTGTTGGATGAGTTTGGAGAAAGGCGTGTGATTGATACGCCGATAACAGAGGCAGGGTTTGCAGGGTTGGGTGTTGGGGCAGCTTATGCCGGTTTGCGACCGATTGTAGAATTTATGACCTTTAACTTTGCCATGCAGGCAATTGATCACATTATTAACTCTGCTGCAAAAACCTTGTATATGTCGGGCGGGCAAATGACCAACCCAATTGTATTCAGAGGACCAAATGGGGCAGCCTCTCGAGTGGGTGCTCAGCATTCGCAGTGCTATGCTAGTTGGTATGCCCATTGCCCTGGGTTGAAGGTGGTTGCACCTCATTCTGCCTGGGATGCCAAGGGCTTGCTAAAATCGGCTATTCGCGACGAGAACCCAGTTATCTTTTTGGAGAACGAGCTACTTTACGGTAAAGAAGGCGACGTGCCAGATGGTGCAGGTAGCGAGGACTATACGGTTCCGATAGGCAAGGCACGGGTTGTTCGTGCGGGGGATGATGTTACGATTATTGCTTTTTCGCGGATGGTGGATGAGGCTATTTTGGCAGCAGATATATTGCTTGAAAAAGAAGGTATTAACGCAGAAGTAATTGATTTGCGTACAATAAGACCGCTTGATAAAGAAGGTGTTTTATCTTCAGTGATGAAGACCAATCGTTTGGTTAGTGTGGAGGAAGGCTGGCCGTTTGCAGGGATTGGTTCGGAGCTTGCGATGCTTGTGATGGAATCTGCGTTTGATTATCTTGACGCACCTGTAGAGCGTATTGCGGGGGTTGATGTGCCGCTACCTTATGCTGCAAATTTGGAGTCCTTAGCGTTACCCAATGCAGATGATATTGTTAATGCGGCAATACGTGCGTGTTACTGTAGTTCTTCTTTGAGTGAATGATAGTTTAATAAGGGAAAATAAGATGACAAATGTCGTACTGATGCCAGCGTTATCACCAACAATGACAGAGGGGAAGTTGTCAAGGTGGCTAGTAAAAGAGGGGGATAGTGTTGGTAGTGGTGATGTTTTAGCCGAAATAGAGACCGACAAAGCGATGATGGAGGTGGAGTGTGTCGATGAAGGTGTGGTTGCTCGTTTGGTGGTTGAGGCTGGCACAGAAAGTGTTCTGGTCAATAGTTTGATTGCGGTCATTCTTGAAGAGGGCGAAGGGGCAGAGGACGCAGAGAAGGCGATTGCTGCGTTTTCATCCAATGCAGGATCGCAAGAAGGTACGGTGTCAGCTGAAAAAAGCGAAGTTTCAGAACAATCACAGGTGAAAGATAATAACGGGGCAGCTAATTCGAGTAATTTGGCGGTTTCATCATCGCCTACGGCATCAGTTGCCCTAAAGAAAAGCGAGACCGATACGCGTTTGCGAATATCGCCACTTGCCAAAAAATTGGCATTACAGAACAAAATAGACGTTCATAAAATCAAAGGCAGTGGTCCTCGTGGTCGTATTATTAAGCGCGATATTGAGCGTGTGTTGGTGGATGGTCTGGATATTTCACCGGTTAATGCCGAACTTGTTGGTGCAGGGGCTTTTAGTGACGCTTTCAAGGTATCATCAATAGCCCGTGCAGATCCCAGCCTGCCCAATAGTACGCTGGAAGAACACAGTACTATGCGCAAAGTTATTGCAAGCCGTTTGTCGTTATCGAAGCAGACGATCCCTCATTTTTATCTCTCAGTTGACGTAGAGATGGACGAAGCACTTGCGTTTCGAAAGCAAATAAACGAACAGAGTGGCGGTCTTTACAAAATTTCGGTGAACGACATTGTGATAAAGAGCCTTGCCCATGCTTTGGTGAAAGAACCAAAAGCAAACGCTATGTGGACAGATGAAGGTGTACGTTATTTTGATAGTGTCGATGTGGCTGTGGCTGTGGCTATTCCTGATGGCTTGATTACGCCTGTGGTGCGAGACGCTCAAACGCGAGGACTTGTAGAGATATCTGCGATGGTAAAGGATCTTGCTGTTCGTGCCAGAGAGGGAAAATTGATGCCAGAGGAGTATCAAGGAGGAACAGTTTCGGTTTCAAACTTGGGAATGTATGGCGTTGATCATTTTCAGGCAATTATTAATCCGCCTCAAAGCTGTATTTTGGCGGTTGGGCAAAGCAGAGAAATGCCAGTATTTGTAGGAGAAAACGTGGTTAAACGTCATGTAATGACCTTAACGCTATCTGTTGATCATCGTGTGGTAGATGGTGCTTTGGCAGCGCAATTGCTTGCAGCGGTGCGAGGCTTTTTGTCTTTTCCTGCTACTATGATTTTGTAAGAAGTACGGTAGAGGTTTCATATTGATAGTGCGTCGACACAATAAATGCCGGCTCTAATTCCTTTGAATATCAGTGGTTTAAGCAAATTTTTATTCTAAATACTGCACTGCACAATATTTTTGTTTGTTTTAATGGTTGGAAATGCAGAAAATATGCTATAGTGTGCTAGTTAGTTTGAAATGCTTTCCAAGAAAATCGTATAAGGTGGTGGCTCATGAAAAAAATCGAAGCGATTATTCGACCATTTAAATTGGATGATGTCAAAGATGCTCTTGACGGTATTGATGTAAGAGGTCTGACCGTTATCGAAGTAAAAGGTTTTGGCAGGCAAAAAGGTCAGACAGAACTTTATCACGGTACAAGCTATGTGATAGAATTTCTTCCTAAAATCAAAATAGAGGTTGTTGTTGCAGATAAAGATAAGGAAAAAGTTATCGAGACTATTTGCTCAGCCGTTGGCAGTAACAAGGTTGGTGATGGTAAGATTTTTGTGAGTGATGTAGAAGAGGTAATTCGAATAAGAACGGGTGAACGGGGAGAAGTTGCCATATAGTTTTCTGATGGTAGCTAAAACTTTTTATAAATTATAGGTAATAGGAGAATAGATCAATGTCGTATGCAAAATTAAAAGAGTTGATAGATGAGCATAATGTGGAATTTGTAGATTTCCGTTTTACAGATCCTCATGGCATATGGCACCATATGACATTGCACGTTGCAACAGTAGACGAGGATGTGATGAAAGATGGTGTTATGTTTGATGGTTCATCGATTGCGGGCTGGAAAGCTATTAATGAATCCGACATGACGTTAATGCCGGATACGTCAAGAATTTTACTCGATCCATTTACTACCCAACCTACTGCTATAATTTTTTGCGATGTGCATGAGCCATCCACAGGAACAGCTTACGATAGATGCCCTCGCGGTGTTGCGGTGGCAGCGGTTAATTACGCCAAGCAACTGGGCTTGGGTGATTCAGTATCGGTTGGTTCTGAGGCAGAATTTTTTATTTTTGATGACGTACGTTGGAAAGTTGATGCAAATCAGGTTTTTCACAAAGCTTCTTCCGAAGAATTGCCAAGTTCAAGTGATGCCGAGCTTCCTCAAGGAAACATGGGACACAGACCAGGCGTAAAGGGAGGCTACATTCCGTGTTCACCTGTTGATAGTGCCAATGATTTGCGTGGCGAAATGGTTTCTACGCTTTTAGAGATGGGCTTGCCGATGGAAAAACATCATCACGAGGTAGCACCTGCCCAGCATGAACTTGGTATGCGGTTTGCTGATCTTTTGACCAATGCAGATAACGTGCAAGTTTACAAATACGGGGTGCACAATGTTGCTTTCAGCTACGGTAAAAGTGCGACTTTTATGCCAAAACCGATTGTTGGCGATAACGGAACTGGCATGCATATGCATTTGTCTTTGTGGAAAGACGGTAAAAATACCTTTGCTGGTAATCAGTATGCTAATTTGTCGGAAAATTGCCTTTATTTTATCGGCGGTATTATCAGACACGCAAAGGCTCTGAACGCTTTTACCAATCCTACAACCAATAGTTATAAACGTTTGGTTCCAGGTTTTGAAGCGCCTGTTTTGCTGGCTTATTCTTCTTGTAACCGTTCAGCTTCTTGTCGAATTCCGTTCGCAAACAGTAATGCTGGCAAAAGGGTAGAAATTCGTTTTCCCGATGCTACTGCCAATCCATATCTTGCTTCTGCAGCTTTGTTGATGGCAGGTCTTGATGGTATCGAAAACCGTCTCCATCCGGGCGAGGCTATGGACAAAGATCTTTATGATTTGCCTAAACAAGAATTGGTGAATATCCCAACTGTTGCAGGTTCTCTGCGGGAGGCTCTTGAGAGTTTGGAGAATGATCACGCTTTTCTTACCCAAGGCGAAGTGATGACAAAAGGTTTTATTGATGCTTATACTGAAATTAAGTGGCAAGAGGTCGAAATGTTTGAACAAACGACGCATCCTATTGAATATGCTATGTATTATTCGCGGTAACATTGATGTCAGGCACTTCTTTTGAGGCAGCATTCAGTGCTTATTTTGCAAGGCACGCGAATGTTGTAGAGACAAGTGCTCGTGAATTGTTGCACTCTTTTGGCAATATGTTAGAAGATGTTGTTGCAAGGATGAAGCTTGGGGGGAAGCTCATATTGTTTGGAAACGGCGGTAGTGCAGCTGATGCACAGCACATTGCAACCGAACTTACGGTGAGGTTTACCCATAATCGTCAGGCAATTCCAGCACTTGCTCTTACTACAGATACCTCTACGCTCACAGCGATTGGTAATGATTTGGGGTTTTCGCATCTGTTTTCACGTCAGATTGAAGCTCTGGGAAATCCTAACGATATTGCCTTGGGGCTGTCAACTTCGGGTTCTTCCGAGAATGTTGTCTGTGCTATGCAGGCAGCATACGAAAGAGGATTACTTTGCATTGCTCTTACAGGCAAAAATGGGGGCAAACTTGCACGAATGAAGGAACTTGCCCATGTGATGAAAGTTTCTGCAGATGAAACGGCTCATATTCAAGAGGTGCATATCATGCTTGGCCATCTCTTGTGCTTGGGCATTGAAAAAGGGCTTAATCTTGAAAGTTAAAGCGGTTCCTTGTATTTTGGGCTAGCTTGCAAATTGGGCGATGCTTGTTGCTATTTTTACGACATCAATCGATTCTTCAACATCATGTACGCGAACATAGTCTGCACCTGTATAGGCAGCAATTGCGGTAACAGCTGCAGATCCAAATAGGCGCTCGTTTACTTTTTTGTCTAAAATCGTACCAATAAATGACTTTCGACTTGCTCCAATATAAATAGGTAGCGAAAAGGCTTGTTTGAGTTTGTGAACGCTTGCAAGCAAGATAAGGTTTTGTTCTTCTGATTTGCCGAATCCGATGCCAGGATCTAAAATTAGGCTATTACGTTCGATATTGTGATCTTGGGCATTTTCGATCATGGCTTTAAAGTCCTTGATGATGTTCTCAAGAAACTCCCCATACGTAAGAGACGAATGATATGACAGATAGCTACCACCAACTTTTTCATCAGAAACGATGGCGTCTTGATTGCTAGTGTTATGCATCAGCACAACTTGAACGGGGTTTCCACTTTTTTGTGCGTCTGCAATTACCTTAACCATCTCTTTGTCGCCCTCAAGTGCTGTAACGTCGTTTACCGTACAAACGCCAGCGTTGATGGCAAGTTCTGCTACGCAAGCTTTTGAGGTGTCAATTGCTAGATCAACCGTTGGCAAAAGGGCTCGTAATTTTTGGATAATCGGTATAGTGCGATGGATTTCTTCTTCTTGCGACACAGGAAAATGCCCAGGGCGGGTTGACTCTCCACCAATATCAAGAGAAACGCAACCAGCATCTACAAAACGTTGTGCTTGAAGTATCGCATTTTTCTCGATGTTGTTAAAGTCTTCTGAGGCACCCTTAATAATACCATCCTTAGAAAAGGAATCGCTTGTCATGTTGATAATTCCAACAATCTGGCAAGATTGGGGTAGTTTACTCCGCATTCTTAAATATTTTATGGATAACAATGTCACCAGGGCGAATGGCAAATTTTTCGGCAAGTCCGCCGTTGATTTCTATGACTGCACGCACTTTTTTAACCGAACGTATAGTCTCTGTGCTATGGGGAACTGTTCTTGATGCAATAGATTCTATTTTACCGTTGGAAGCTACAAAAAGAATATCAAGTGGAAAGTTGACGTTTTTCATCCAGATACCAGCTTTTACAGGTCTGCCATAATCGATAATAAGACCTCGGTAACGCTCTAATTTTTTGAGAAACATTAAACCTTTTTTTCGAGATTCTGGATCTGCTGCAATTTCTAGCTGGAATTTTACCTTGCCACCTGTTGCTTCAATCTGAAAAATATCAATCGGTAAAGGTGGATCCTTTTTAGTGTCATCAGCAAGTGCAAGCGTCGCAAACATTATCACAGTGGCAATGGGTATCAGGAAAAGCCAAGCTAATCCTTTGTACGATAAATGATTAAGTGGCAGAGCCATCATGACAGTATTCCTTTTTTAGAGTGATATGTAGATAAATGCCTACCGCTGATAGGTGGTCGACGGACTATTTTTATCGTGATGTTTTTCTCACACCTCTACCTCGGGACATTAGAGCATCAGGGTCATCATCTACGGATATGTTATTTTCCTTGTATACACATGCTTTGTCTCTGCCAGAATACTTTGCTACGTAAAGGGCTTTATCTGCACGGCGCAACCATTCGTCTATTTTTTGAAGGTCTTTGCGAATGGGGGCAATGCCAATACTACACGAATAGGGTATGACCTTCTTTTCACCATCCACTGTTGTAATAAGCGGCGTTTTCCGAATGCGGGCTAGAATATCATTGGCAACCTTTAAAGCACTATCTAAAGAAGTATTGAGTAGTAGAATGCAGAACTCTTCGCCTCCAAGACGCCCAAATGAATCAAAGGCTCTTATTCGTTTAGAGATCAAAGCCGAAAAACTTTGGAGAACCAGATCACCAATACTATGACCATATGTATCATTCACTTTTTTGAAATGATCAAGATCCAAGTAAAGAATACAAGAAGGTACATTTTGTCGTGCAAAGTGCTTTAGCTCGGTATTGATTTTTTGACTAATTGCATAACGGTTATAGATGCCAGTTAGTGAATCAATTTGAGACAGACGGCGTAGTTCTTCTTCTTTTTCTACGCTATCGGTTTGGTTGATAAGCGAGACGATGATATAGTTTTTTTCGTTCTCTGTTGTGTGACTATGAAAAACAGAGACGTGAATATATTTTTTTTCGTTGTGTTGAATACGAATAAGATTGGATGGAGGTCGCAATACGTTCTTAGAAGCTGGGGATGCGCGGCGAGAAGTCCGTACAGTCGGTACTTGCACAGCGGCTGTAATTTTTTGGATAAAGGCTTCTTGGTATGAGTTGGTGAAAGAGTCACGAAGTTTTTTGAAGTGGCTATTCATGAACATTACGTTCATATTTTCGTCGAAAATCAGCACGCTATTGGGAATACAATCAAACAGATCCTCGAAAGGTAGTTTCTGGTGTGCAGTTAGAATCTTGGTGCTGTTTTTTTTTTCAATTTTCATTACATTATACGTTTAGAAGAATAAATAAGTGATTACTACAAAAATGGGGACTAAAAATATAAGAACCCAAACGATATACCCAAAGAAGCTGGGCATTGCTACACCTCTGTTTTCGGCAATAGCTTTAACCATTAGATTGGGGGCATTACCGATGTAGGTATTTGCTCCCATAAACACGGCACCAATAGAAATAGCAACTAATGTGGTAACGAGTTCGTTTGCCAGTATAGCAGAATTTCCGCCAGCTGCATTAAAGAAAACAAGGTATGTGGGTGCATTATCGAGGAATCCTGATAACAATCCCGTGACCCAAAAATACAAAACGTTATTAGGTTCACCATTTGGCAGAGAAGTCACCTCGATAAGGGCTGCGAGATCGCCAGTATTACCAGCCTTGAGAATAGCAATGACGGGGACGATGGTAATAAAAATGCAAACAAAGAGCTTGGCGACCTCACGTATTGGCTCCCAGTTAAAGAAGTTTTGTTTGCGGATGGTATCAGGGGTGAGAATGATAGAGAGTGCGGAGATGAATAATAGGAAGACATTGCGGAGAACGCTACTGGAATCGAGTGTCACGCCAAAAACAGAGACAGAAAAGTAGTTGGGGAGAAAACCACTGATGATAACAGCACCAGCAATGCAGATAAGGAAGAAAACATTTAGTGATCCGGTAATTTCAACAGGTGATCGTAATGTTTTTAGTTTTTTATCTTGAGGAGCAATGGTGCTATCTTGTTCGGCGGTATTTTGTTTGCTATTTTGTTCAGTGGTGTTTTGCCCGCCGTTGGTAGATTTTTCCTTATTGCAGAAATAGGAATCTAAGAGAAAGAAGGCTCCGAGAAGGCAGGTGATAGCAAGGATCATCGGGGAGAATAGGTGAATGGTTGGCCAGAAAAACGGAACTCCCTTTAAAAAGCCAAGAAAGAGAGGTGGATCGCCAATAGGAGAAAGAGAGCCACCAATATTGGCAACAGTAAAGATAAAGAAGATAATGACATGGGCTTGATGGTGGCGATGTTTATTAACAGCGATGATGGGGCGAATAAGGATCATAGAAGCCCCAGTAGTACCAACAAAGCTTGCAAGGACACTGCCAATTGCCAAGATAGCGGTATTTACAAAAGGGGAGGATTTGGTTTTTACTTCAATGTGGACGCCGCCCGCAGTAACATAAAGAGCCAAGATAAGTATAATGAAGGGAATATATTCAAGGAGTATCACGTGTAGTAGCTCAAAAAGTGATGTCTCCCAGCCGAAATTGACAGTAAAAGGGATGGCAATTACAGCAATCCAGAAGAGGGCAACTTTATCGTAGTGGCTATGCCAGAAGTTAGGAAAAAAAAGAGGTATAAGAGCGATGGAAAGTAAAATACCAGCAAAGGGGATCCCCCATATAAGAGAAATGCTACTACCATCAAGGTGATATGCTGCGGCAAAAGAGGGTGTCGGAAACAGAGAAAGTAGGGCGGAAAAAGAGACAACGATTGCTACGGTAAAAAGATGTTTCATGCTGGCGTTTGTCCTTGTATGTGGATAGATTGGGTAAATGCTTTGGATACGTGATTTTTTAGTGCCTGTATGCGTTTGTAGGAGGCAATATCACGATCAAAAACAATATAAACGGGTAGTTCTGTGATGTGGGTATCTTTAAGGACACGCACGAAATCATCGGGGTAGCTGTTTTGCAATACGGGCAACATGGCAATACCCAATTGAGACTTTGTTGCGTGAATGATGTTGTCGGCGTTGTTCATACGCAGCGGAGAAAGTGAAAAGGCAGCGTTTTTCATGTCGGGAAATTGACCTAGATCAATATTTCTAGAAAATTGAGGCTGCAGTGAGGAGTAGTGAATGATGCGATGTTGTTGTAAATCGCTTACGCACTTAGGGGTTTTGTGATTTTGTAAATAGGTTGATGTTGCAAAGAACCCGTATTGCAGCGTGCCGATATGTTTGGCGATTAAATTAGGCTCGACTGGCTGCTTTAAGCGCAAGGCAATGTCGGCTTCACGCATGCCAAGATCAAGTTCCGCATCATCAATTACAGTGCGGAGCATAACAGAAGGGTTGTCGATTAGAAATTCACTAACGATGGAGAGTAACCAGTTGCTATTAAAGCAGTGCGATGTTGTAAAAGTGATTTCGCCAGCTATTTTTTCGGTTCTACTTGCAATGGAACCCTCGGCGTTGTTGAGTAGATGAACGATACTCTGTGCGGTTTGATAGAGAATTTGCCCTTCATCTGTAAGCTTTAGACCGCGGGAATGTCGGTGAAAAAGCGGTGCATTTAAGCTTTCTTCTAAAATAGCAATACTGCGGGAGAGGGCAGACTGGTGTACGCGGAGAATATCGGCAGCTTTTGTGAAGCTACCGACTTCGGCAACGATGCGAAACACACGCAATTTATCCCAATCAAAACGAAGAGCCATGGTATAACAAAAAAATGGAAAGAGTGAAAAAAACAGATAAACTTTATCGGATATAAACTAGCAATGTATTCGTGATTCGGCAATGACGAAATGATCAGCCAAATCTGGTAGCTCCAAAAAATTTCATCATCCTAGAAGTCTAATCGCTCCAAAAACGGGGCGAAAACAATACAAGAATAGCAATTAGATCAAGCCTACCAAGTAGCATACTAAAAGTAAGCACCCATTTGGCCGTGTCTGGTAACGTGCCGTAGTTAGATGAAGGTCCTGTAACGTTGCCAAGTGCGGGTCCCACATTGGCAAGTGCTGCCGCGGCTGTAGATAGAGAGGTTAGAAAGTCAAGACCATGCAGGGCAAGCAGTAAGGTACAGAGAACATAAATGGCAACAAAGCAAGTCATAAACGCCATAACAGAATGGATAATCGGGGTGGTAAGTGAACGACCATTATATTTGGCAATAAAAACGCCATAGGGTTGGATAGCACTTTTAATGTGGTTTTGTAGCATTTTTCCTAGTACTTGAAAGCGGAACAGTTTGATCCCGCAAGAGGTTGAACCTGCACAGCCTCCAAGAAACATAATAAAAAAGAAAAGTGCTAAAGCTGGGTCACCCCAAGTATCGAAGGGGGCAGAGGCAAAACCTGTCCCTGTAAATATAGACGTAATGTTAAAAAGTGAGGCGCGGAAAGCCGCACCTGTAGAAAATTGAGGCTCTCCCATGACAAGATATAAGTTCATTACCACAAGAAACCCTGCAAGTAGCAGGAAAAAAAGCCGAATTTGCTCGTCAAAAAGAATGCCAAAAATGTGTCTGCGGATGGTGTGAATCAATATAAGAAACGGTAGAGAGCCAATAATCATAAAGCAAACAGCAATCAGCTCAATGCTATAAGACCGAAAATAGGCAAAGGATTCATCATGTGTACTGTAACCGCCTGTTGCAACCGTTGTCATCGCGTGGTTAATCGCGTCAAACAAAGACATTCCCGCCAAGTAATAGCTGAACGCACAAAGAGAGGTAAGTACAAGATAGAGTGCAACAATGCGAATACCAATTTCCGAGGTGTGCGGGCTGTCCTTTTCCATTCCCTCAAATAGTTCGATCTGGAAAAGTTGCATGCCACCAATCTGTAAAACTGGCAAAATAATGACAGCCGTTACCACAAAACCAATACCACCAACCCATTGCAAAGTAGAACGCCAAAGTAGTAAACTTTTATCCATATTGTCCAGACCTGTAAAAATGGTCGCACCAGTGGTGGTGATGCCAGAGAAGGTCTCGAATACAGCGTCAGTAAGTGAAAGCTCTGGTAGTGCAAGTAAAAAGGGGAGAGACGCAAAAAAACTAGCAACACTCCAAGAGAGCGATATCATGGCAAAGGCTTGTCTTGCAGAGAGCCTACCAATGCTGGATCCATCGCGAGAGGAAACGTAGCAAAGCAGACCAAAAAAGCAAGTGATAACAGCCGCAATAAGAAAGCCAATCACGTTCTCGCCAAAAATGATTGCTAGCACTATGGGCGGCAACATTAGTACAGAAAGAACAATAAGTAGCGTGCCGACAACGATGAAAATAGGTTGAAAGTTCATAGAAGAAACAGCAAAGTGGGTTGGTCTTTTGGGGTGATTAGGGTAAAAAATGAAAAACAGCGAGAATTTTTAGGTAAATTGTTGTAATTTAAAGTCATGTGGTTTACAAACTATGCAGACCTTATGAGTGCAGACCTTATGAGTAAGGATAAAGCGGAAGCGAACGGATAGCAAGACGGAAAGTACGTAGTAAGAAATATCTAGAAATGAGTGAAAAGGAACAAATATCGGGAGCGTCGATCATTATCCGTGCATTAAAAGAGCAGGGAGTGGATTGCATATTTGGTTACCCTGGTGGGGCTATTTTACCGATTTATGATGAAATTTTTAAAGATAACGCGATACGTCATATCTTGGTACGTCATGAGCAGGGTGCAATTCATGCAGCCGAAGGCTATGCAAAATCAACAGGTCAGGTAGGGGTTGCTTTGGTAACAAGTGGTCCTGGGGTTACCAACGCGGTTACAGGGCTAACAGATGCTCTGATGGATTCGGTGCCGGTTGTTTGTTTATCTGGACAAGTACCAACACACCTAATAGGTACAGATGCTTTTCAGGAGTGTGATACCTCTGGCATTACAAGACCATGCACAAAATACAATGTATTGGTGAAGGATGTAGACTGCCTTGCTGATAGTATTCATGATGCTTTTGATATTGCTCTTTCTTGTAGGCCGGGTCCTGTTTTGGTGGATATTCCAAAGGACGTTCAATTTGCAATGGGGACTTACATTGGCAAGAACGAAAGAAAAAAACGTAAAAAACTAAAAAATCCTTCTTTTGATCGCAGTGCGATTACAGATATTGTAAGGCTCATCCAAAAGAGCAGGCGCCCTGTTGTATACGGCGGTGGCGGTCTTGTAAACTCAGGCGAAATCGCAAATAAAGAGTTGTGTAAATTTGTGGATTACACAGGCTTCCCAACCACACTTACGCTGATGGGTCTTGGGGCTTTGCCTGCATCACACCCTCAAGCTTTGGGTATGCTGGGTATGCATGGAACATACGAGGCGAACATGGCGATGCATGGCTGTGACTTATTACTCGCTTTTGGTTCTCGCTTTGATGATAGAATTACTGGCAGGCTGAATGCCTTTTCTCCTGAATCTAAAAAAGTGCACGTCGATATCGACAAATCCTCGATTGGCAAAACCGTAGTGGTTGATATTGGCGTGCAAGGTGATGTGGGGGAGGTATTAAAAGCAATTAATGATGAACTTGCTAACGTGAAACTCGACAGAGACAACACGCAAAGTTGGCTCAATCAGATAGAAGTTTGGCGGGGTAAAGATAGCCTAAGCTATAAAAACAGTACAGAGATCATCAAACCGCAATACGCGATAGAACGCTTGTATGCTCATACCCGTTCTTTAGAGACTTATATTACTACCGAGGTCGGTCAACATCAGATGTGGGCTGCCCAATACTATCCATTCGAGAAACCACGAAGATGGCTTACTTCAGGCGGTTTGGGCACTATGGGTTTTGGTTTTCCCGCAGCACTTGGTGTGCAGCTTGCCCACCCTGATGCACTGGTTATTGATATTGCAGGAGAGAGTTCGTTTTTAATGGTGATGCAAGAAATATCAACAGCAAGGCAGTACGATTTGCCGGTCAAGATATTTATTCTGAATAACCAATATCTTGGTATGGTTCGGCAATGGCAAGAGTTGTTGCACGGGGGTAGGTATGCAGAGAGCTATTGTGAGTCATTGCCAGATTTTGTAGCATTGGCAAAGGCTTTTGGGGCAGTAGGCTTGCGTGCTGAAAAGCCAGAAGATATTGATGGGGTAATAGAGGAAATGATAAGTACGGATAACATTGTACTTGCAGATATTCTAATTGATCCAAGTGAAAACTGCTTCCCGATGATTCCTTCAGGTGCGGCACACAATGAGATGATTTTTGCAGACGATATAAAGAAAAACCAAATTTCTGAAGAAGGTAAAAAGCTAGTTTAGAGCGAAAGAAAATACATGAGTGTACACAGAGACGGCGAAGCTAAATGGTGGAATTTAGTGGTTATTGTAGACAATGAACCTGGGATACTTTCTGGTATTAGTGGGTTGTTTTCGGCACGGGGTTATAATATTGAGAGCTTAACGGTTTGTAGTGTGGATGCGGAGAGCAAATTTAGCCGTATGAACATTGTTACCAAGGCAAGCGAGGCTTTGGTGCATCAGATCATGGCTCAGGTAGAACGCTTGATTCCGGTGAGAAGTGTTGATATCTTGGAGCATCACGATGAGGGGTATGTTGCCAAAGAAGTTGCCCTGATTAAAATAGTGAGCGAAGGCGTAAATCGCCAAGAAGCGTTGAGGATTGCAACCATTTTTGAAGCAAATGTTTCGGATACAACAATAGATTCGTTTTTGTTTGTGGTTGTGGGGGCAAGTAAAAAAATCGATGCCTTTATAAATTTGATGAGGGGGCTTGGGAAAGTAGAAGTTGCAAGATCAGGCGTTGTTGCTATGCAGCGGGGTCAGACCATTTTAGATAACAGTTGAAGGAAAGGTAAAAAAAATGAGAGTATATTACGAACAAGATGCGGATACGAAATTAATCCTGAAGAAGAAGGTTGCTATTTTGGGTTATGGTAGCCAAGGGCATGCCCATGCTTTGAATCTCCGTGATAGTGGCGTTGAGGAAATAGTGGTGGCATTGCGAGAAGACTCCACAAGTAGAAAAAAGGCAGCGGCAGAAGGTATTAAGTGCATGACACCTGAAGCTGCTGCTGCTTGGTGTGATCTGATGATGGTTTTGGCACCTGATGAATTACAGCCAGGTATTTATAAGAATTCTATTGCCCCGAATTTGCGTGATGGTTCTGCGATTGCTTTTGCTCATGGTCTTTGTGTTCATTTTAAGTTGATTGAGGCACTTCCAGAAATTGATGTATTGATGGTTGCTCCTAAAGGTCCCGGGCACACTGTTCGCGGTGAATATCAACGTGGTGGCGGTGTGCCTTGTTTGTTGGCAGTTCATCAAAATCCTAGCGGCAATGCAAAAGAGATTGGTCTTTCTTATGCCGCTGCTATTGGTGGCGCACGATCAGGGGTTATCGAAACAACTTTCCAAGAAGAGTGCGAAACAGACTTGTTCGGCGAGCAAACAGTTTTGTGTGGTGGCATGGTACAGTTAATTCATTACGCTTATGAAACTCTAGTAGAGGCGGGATACAGTAAGGAAATGGCTTACTTTGAGTGCCTGCATGAAGTGAAGCTGATTGTTGATTTGATCTATGAAGGCGGCATTGCCAATATGTATTATTCGATCTCTAACACTGCAGAGTATGGCTCTTATGTTTCTGGTCCACGCATTATTGATGCAAGTGTGAAAGAAAGAATGAAAGAAGTTCTAGCAGACATCCAGAGCGGTCGCTTTGTAAGGGATTGGATGACAGAAAACGCTGTTGGACAGCCTTCCTTTAGAGCAACACGCAGTATTCAGGCAGAGCATTCGGTAGAGGAAGTTGGTCAAAAACTACGGGCAATGATGCCGTGGATCGGTCGTTCTAAATTGGTGGATAAAGATAAAAACTAGAGCAGTTGAATTAAAGATAAAAGTTTGTCTCTAAGATAAAAGTTGGTCTCTTCGGAGGCTAGCTTTTTTTCTGTTTCTTACCAGTCTTATTTTTTTATCAGACTATTTTTTATTGGTGGGGGAAACATCATTCACAAAATTAGAGAAGTCTCGGGCTTCTTGAAAGTTCTTATAAACAGAAGCAAAGCGCACATAAGCAACGGTATCAGTTTGTTGTAGGCTTATCATCACCTGCTCGCCGATAGCAGAGGACGGAATTTCGGTTTCACCAAGGGTTTCAATACGTCTTACAATACTGGTAACAATCTGCTCTACTTTTTCTGGGGTGATGGGTCTTTTTTGCAAAGCAACAGTAATAGAGCGGTGTAGTTTATCCCTGTTAAACGCTTGGCGAGCACCGCTTCCACGCTTGATGACAAAGATATCTCGAAGCTGAATTCGTTCAAAAGTAGTAAAACGCGCCCCACAGTTATTACACTGTCGGCGTCGTCTGATAGCAGAAGCATCCTCAGTCGGTCTGGAATCCTTTACTTGTGTATCTTCATCGTGGCAGAAAGGACATTTCATATTATTTTATCGTAAAGAGGGAAACGTTGGCAGAGATTTGCAATAACTTGCTGTATTTCTTTTTCGACAACTTGATTTTGTTCATCGCCATTATCGCGAAGACCTTCCAGAACTTTCAGAATCGCCTTGCCGACAACAACGATTTCCTCTTGCTTAAAGCCTCTAGAAGTAATGGCAGGTGTGCCAAGACGGATACCAGATGTAATCGTCGGTTTTTCGGTGTCATGCGGGATAGAATTTTTGTTGCAAGTTATGCCAGCACGCTCAAGGGATTTTTCAGCACTTACCCCAGTTACATTGAATGGGCGTAAATCGACCAGCATCATGTGGTTATCGGTACCACCAGAGTAAATTTTGCACTGACCATCTATTAAGGTTTGGGCAAGGGTTTGTGCATTTTTTACGACATCGCCAATGTATTGTTTGAACGAAGGTTGTAAAGCCTCGCCAAAAGCAACAGCTTTGCCAGCAATTTGGTGCATTAGCGGCCCACCTTGAGAACCAGGGAAAATGGAAGAATTCAGTTTCTTGCCCATATCAGGATCATTTGCTAAAATAAGACCACCCCGTGCACCCCTTAGGGTTTTGTGGGTTGTAGAGGTTACCACGTGTGCATGGGGAAACGGCGACGGATGATAGCCAGTTGCCACCAAGCCCGCAATGTGAGCCATATCCACCATGAAATACGCCCCTATCATATCGGCAATTTCACGGAATCGCTTAAAGTCAATAATTCGGGAGTAAGCAGAAGCACCTGCAAGGATTAATTTGGGTTTGTGTTTCTTGGCAAGTACCTCAAGCTCGTTATAATCAATAAGACCTGTGTCCTCTTCAATGCCATAATGCAAGGGGGTAAACCACTTGCCTGATATATTGGGTTTGGCACCATGGGATAGGTGACCGCCACTATTAAGCCCAAGGCCCAGGAAGGTATCACCAGGTTGTAGCAACGCTAAAAATACGGCAAGATTAGCACTTGCACCAGAGTGTGCTTGTACATTGACAAAAGAACAGTCAAACAATTTTTTTGCACGTTCAATAGCAAGACTTTCGATCTCATCCATATGAACACAGCCACCATAGTATCGGCGAGAAGGGTAGCCTTCTGCATATTTATTGGTTGCCACAGAACCGCTTGCCTGAAGGACAGCAAGAGAGACAATGTTTTCAGAAGCAATGAGTTCAATACCTTCTTGTTGACGCTCAAATTCAGAATCAAGGGCACGATAAATATCTGCATCGCGATTTTTTAGAGATTGATGAAAAAATGCGTGGGAATCATTCATGGTAGACCTCTTTGTCTGATTTATGGGTGTTGTGTCTATGGTTCTTATTTGCCGAAGGCGAACCTAGACAAAATTTTTGGCTTCTTAATTTGTAGTAGCACAGAACTTGTAAAACTACAGAATATAGTAGAAGTCCTACAAAAATAGAAGGGAAAGAATACAAAAGCAAGCCCGATTTTGAAGAAAGGCAACTTAAAACCGAACCAAAGCACCACCCCAAGCAATGCCGCCCCCCAAAGATGTAATAATAGCCGTTTGGCCAGGTTTAATTTTATGTTCTTTGATAGCACAATCAAGAGCAAGAGGAATAGATGCAGCCGAGGTATTGGCGTGTTTCTGAACGGTGGCGATTACTTTCTCAGACGGTATGCCAAGTTGAGCTGCCATGGAAAGCATAATTCGTAAATTTGCTTGGTGGGGGATCAGCCAATCAATGGTGTCGATATGGACATTGTTTCTTTGTAGTAGGGTGGTTACAGCTTTTGCCATAAGAGTGCTGGCAACTTTAAAGATGGCAGAGCCATTCATGTAAATGCCATGCTTTTTCATGTCTGCTCCAGTTTGTAGATCGCCCACACCACCACGAGCAAATAGTTGTTCGTAGCCAGAAGCCTCGACGCGTGTAAAGCAATCGATAATGCCTCTAGCGTGAGGTTCGGAACTTTGAGTAGGGGTAGAATCAAGCACAACAGCACCAGCACCATCGCCAAATAGAATGCAAGTTGTTCTTTCATCAAAATTTAAAAGGCGGCTAAATATCTCGCTACCAATTACAAGAGCTCGTTTTGCTTGACCTAGCATGATCATGTTGCTTGCCGCTTGCAGTGCAAAAACAAAGCCTGCACAAGCTGCTTGAATATCAAACGATGTAGCATCTTCTATTTGTAACATTTGCTGAACACGGGCAGCGGTAGAGGGAAAGTGATGATCAGGGGTTGAGGTTGCAACAACTACCAAATCAATTTGTTCTGCCCGCAAGCCTGCATTTTCCAGAGCATTTTTTGCGGCATTATAAGCAAATCCAGAGGTGGTGTCGCTATCTGTTGCCAAGTGTCGCTGTTCAATGCCAGTACGACGTAAAATCCATTCGTGGGATGTTTGAACCTTTTCGGCAAGGGCATGATTATGGACAATGTTTGGAGGTAGATAACTGCCTGTCGAACGTATAAGGGCTGTATGGGCGGACATGGTTGTTCCCTTAGTTGCTTTTTAGATTGTGTAAGTCGTCTTCGATTTGGGTCATGAAGCTTGCTCTTATCATGCGGCTACAGCTACCAAGGGCGTTGGCAAAGGCCAAATGATCAGCATTGCCGTGGCTTTTAATAATCAAGCCGTTTAGCCCCATTAATACAGCACCATTGTAGCGACGAGGATCAAGTTTGAGCGAAAGCTTTTTCAGTTGCCTGCGAGCCATTAAGTAGCCAAGTTTCCCTAAGAGAGAGGCATTAAAACTTTCGCGGAGAGAACCTGTGAACATCCGCATAACGCCTTCTCCAGCCTTTAGGGTAACGTTACCTGTAAAGCCATCTGTTACAAATACATCACAGGTGCCAAGAGCAATATCATGACCTTCTACATAGCCGGCCCACTCAAAAGGAAGCGAGGGAGATTTGTCAAGTATGCGTGCAGCTTCTTGTATTTCAGCAGGTCCTTTGATGGCTTCGCTACCGATATTGAGAAGACCTACTCGGGGTTTTTTAATGCCAAGAGCTGTGCGTGCATAAACGCTACCAAGTACAGCAAATTGGGTAAGGTTGGTTGGGGAACACACTGTATTTGCACCCATATCAAGCATGCAGGCTTCTCCATTTGCGGTGGGAACCGGGGCTACAATCGCGGGTCTATGAATGTTGGCTGCCATGCCCAGAGAAAAAATAGAGAGTGCCATCAGTGCCCCTGTATTACCAGCAGAAATTGCACCGTGGGCGTTGCCGTCCTTTACAGCATCAATCGCTTTTGCCATGCTGGATTCTTTGCGCTTTCTAAGGGCAAAAGTCGGTTTGTCCTCTGCTAGAACAATGTCACTACAATGGATGATTTCTGTGTTTTGGCTCGAGATAGCAGAGGTTTTGTCAACCAACGGTTGAATGGCAGATTCATCACCAAAGAGAAGGTATTTAATATCAGGTTCACGCTGGGCAAATAGCTCTAACCCAGCAAGAATTTCTTGTGGTGCATTGTCTCCGCCCATGCAGTCAACTGCTATCAGAACGGCATTGGATGTAATCGGCATATGACGTTATTCCCGGAGTTCTATTGTTTTCTCTCAAAAGCGCCACTGATGATAACACGTTTCAAAGCGCGAGCACCAAGTACCTCCGCGGCTTCTTTGAGTAATCGTAGCTGGAGTGTGGTTCTATTGATTCTTTGATCATCAGCTATTGTCTCGGTATATTGATACAAACTCTGGAAAAATCGGTCACGTAGACTATTCACTCGAAAGTCCGCTCTATCACGTTGGGTTTCCTCTTCAAAAGTGACAACAATTCGAAAAATAATATAGCGTTCAATAACACCATTACGAATAACAGGTACATTGATAGGGTCAAAATCAAGAGAAAAATCAGTCTTAATAATACCGCGAGCCTCTTGCACCCGTGGTAATTCAAGATACCAGAAAAAATACAGATAGCTCGAAGCTCCAACAAAAAGAAGGATAAGAACGATAAAAGTAGTCACTAGTTTTTTAATCATAGCATCATTTATAAAGAGTGGTTAAGACCTGAAAGAGTGGCTAAAAACTTATAATACAGCAATTTGCTCTTTGTCGATGGATGGAATAGAAAGCATATCAAAGTAGCATCAACCTTACGGTTTGGGTAGTTATTTTGTGATATGGCTCCCAATGATTTCTGAGATATGGTGGTGTCCGTTCCTTTTTAGGAACGAGGAAAGCTCACTGTTCACCGATTGTAACAGAATCGGCCCCTGATAGACAAGTGCTGTATATATTTGCACAAGATGAGCTCCAAGACAAAACTTTTCGTATGCATCACGTCCAGAAGAGACGCCGCCCGCGGCAATGATAGTAAGTTGGTTTTTGGGGTGTTCTGACTGTAGGTACGATGTAAGGTTCTTGAGCGTTTGGTTAGAATGGTCAAAAAGCGCTTTACCGCTTAAACCGCCTTGCTCTGAGGCGTGCTGATGGCTTTGAACATGGGGCCTAGATAGCGTTGTATTGGTGGCAACGATGCCATCAATTTTGTACAAACAGGCAAGATCAACAAGTTGGTGCAGGGTGGTTTTTTCCATATCAGGATCAATTTTGATAAACAAAAGCGGGTAATGGGGGGCAAGTTGTTTGCGGGTGTTGATGGCTGCCTGAATGAGTGGTTCAAAGGCCTCTTTTTGTTGGAGCTTGCGAAGATCTGGGGTGTTGGGTGATGAAATGTTTAACACAAGATAATCTGCAAAAATGCCGAGCTCTTGAATGAGTAAGGCGTAATCATCTTGGGGATTTGTGCTATTTTTGTTCATACCAATATTAATGCCAATAGGGCAGTTATGGTGTTCTTTGCGAGTTTGCTGGTAATGGATAAAACGTTGTTTGACTCTTTCAAGCCCATGGTTATTAAAACCCATACGGTTGATAATGGCTTGGTACTCTGGTAGCCGGAATAACCGAGGCTTGGGGTTTCCGTCTTGGCTTTTTGGTGTAACGGTACCTATTTCTGCAAAGCCAAAGCCGAGGTTTGCAAAGGTATGGAGACATTGTGCGTTTTTATCAAAGCCTGCTGCAAGGCCAATGGGGTTTTTGATTGCCGCAAGTTCTTTTGGTAGAAAACGGGAAGGTGCAAGGGATGGTTCATAGTTTTCAGTTTTTTTAAGAAATGGGGCGGCGTTTGAAAGCCACCACAAAGCAAAAGTATGTGCTTGTTCTGGTGGCAGTTTATGCAGAAATTTGAGCCAATATTTAGAGGTGATAGAATTTATCATTGATGGTTAATGAGGGGAATTATTTAAAAATGGAGGTGTTTAAGGACGGGCTTGCCTTGTTTTTTCGATTTTTTTTCGAATGTGGACGGAAAAGTTCCATTAATTGTGAAGTCATGACTTCACCAAGGTGTTGGACATCGTGAATGGTGGTAGCATTTTGGTAGTAGCGGGTAACGTCGTGTCCTATGCCGATGGCGAGTAGTTCGACTTTTTTAGATTTTTCGATAAAGGCTATTGCTTGGCGGAGATGCTGATCAAGGTATTGCGAATCGTTGGCAGAAAGAGAAGCATCATCCACAGGGGCACCATCTGATATGGTCATAAGAATCCGGCGTTGTTCTGGGCGGTGAAGTAATCTGCTATAAGCCCATAAAAGTGCTTCGCCATCGATATTTTCTTTGAGCAGGCCTTCTTTCAGCATACCTGCAAAGGCGTTTTTATGCGTGCGGTAGGGGGCATCGGCTTGCTTATAGATAAGGTGTAAAAGACTGTTTAGTCTTCCTGGGTTTTTGGGCTTTTCGGCTGCAATCCAATTTTCTCTCGGCTTGCCACCTTTCCACATGCTAGTGGTAAAGCCTAGAACCTCAACCTTTACACCGCACCGTTCTAAAGTGCGGGTAAGAACATCTGCCGCTACCGCTGCCACGGTTATCGGGCGGCCCCTCATAGAGCCAGAATTGTCGATAAGCAGGGTAATGATAGAATCTCGAAACTCGGAGAATTTCTCCATCTTATAGCGTACAGGAGTGAGCGGATCCACAATAATGCGGCTAATACGGGCAGTGTCCAGCCACCCATCTTCTAAATCAAACAGCCAGCTTCTTTCCTGCTGTGCCAAAAGATACCGTTGTAAACGGTTGGCTGTACGCACAATAAGTGGGGCAAGGCTTTCGGTGTGGTTATCCAGATCTTGGCGGAGGACTTCAAGCTCATCTAGTGGCACCAATTGATCAATGGTGCTAATTTGATCAAATTTTGTGGTGTATATTTTGTAGTCTGGTGTAATGCTTGCGATAAGCTCGTTATTTTCGTCATTGCTCGATGGCGGATAATCAGTGTCAGCCTCGCTACTTGACATTTCGCTATTTTCATCTTGTTCTTGGGCGGCTTGTTGCTCGTCGTCACCTTCTGAAGATTCCAAGCCTTGAGTGTCGCTGGTTTTGGCGTCTAGCTTTTCAGGATCTTCTGATTGTCCTTGTTCGTCACTACCTTGTGCTTGCAGGTCGTGCTCTTCTTCAGTGTCTTGAAGGCTATCGTCATCATAAAGGCTATCTTGAGGTAGATCTTTCTCCAGAGCTTTCCACAGTGCGCGAATGGTCTCTTTCGCGTGCTTTGCAAAGGCCTTCTGGTTTTCCATTATAGTAACAAGCTCGTCAAGGTTTGAGCCAATGTAACGTTCAATATCGCCAGACCACTCGGCATAACTTTTACTAAGAGATGGCGGCGGTGCTTGACCTGTCATACGTTCTCGCAACAACATCGCGACTACGAAAGGTAATAAATCCGCGCTCTTTTCCTTGCCGTTATCAAGCAGGGCTCTGGGAGCATAGTCTTTTTCTAGAACCAATGAAATATTATCTTGCAAGCCTTTTAACGTATTTCGCTTCCATGAAAGTGCTCTTGCTGTTTCAAGAGCATCGAATATAGTCGCAGCTTTGTCGCCTTGTGGGCGCAGCCTCTGGTGTAATGACGAATCATGACAACGCTTCCAAATGGCGGTTCTATCAATATCACAGCGACGCGTTTTCCAATCCTGGTAACTCATCTTGCTAGGGATCATCGATAAGCAAACTTCGTTACTGGTACGCAGTTCGTGTAGATGACCTTGATGCACGATTGTGCAATCTTTATCATCGCTCAAAGTTCGAAAAACAGCATCTTCGGTTTGTTCGTGTAGTACGGTTTTGTGGGCAGTTTTGGATTTGTTAGATGGCGTAGAATGTGCCATTATGCGTTCGTGTTAGATCGTAGATTTTGAGGCTCAAAATCTTTTTTTACTGAGCTTAAATCTACGCCGAACACCCGTTGATAATGTTCTGCAATAATTGCAACTTCACTGCTTTCACAGCGGTTTAGAAAAGACAAACGAAACGCCAACTCATGGTCTTTTAGTATGGTATAATTTTCGCCCCATGCAATGACCGTCCTAGGACTCATCACCGTTGATATATCGTCGTTGATAAAGCTCGCTCTTGTTAGACCTGCAAGAGCCACCATCCGACTTATAAGAAGCTCTCCCTGCTTGTTGCAGAGTGAGGGTAGTTTGCTTTTTATGATTTTTTCCTCTACTTTCGCAGGCAGATAATTCAGTTGTGTCAAGATAGACCATCTGTCCATCTGCCCTTGATTTATCTGCTGCGTGCCATGGTAAAGACCCGACGTATCACCAAGACCTACGGTATTGGTTGTTGCAAAAATGCGGAAAAATTCATGAGGTTTCAATACTCTATTCTGATCAAGAAGAGTAAGTCCACCCTCAGATTCAAGAACCCGTTGTATAACAAACATAACATCAGCCCTGCCCGCATCATATTCATCAAAGCAAAGGGCAACAGGGTTGCGAAGTGACCAAGGTAAAAGTCCCTCTAGAAATTTAGTAACTTGTTTTCCGTCTTGTAAGATAATGCCATCTCGACCGATAAGATCAAGTCTGCTAATATGACTATCAAGGTTAATGCGGATACAAGGCCAATTTAAACGGGCAGCAATTTGTTCTATGTGTGTAGATTTTCCTGTACCATGGTAACCTTGCACAATTACACGGCGGTTGAACATGAATCCAGCTAAAATAGCAACGGTGGTTTGCTGATCAAACACGTAGGTATCATCTTTTTGGGGAACGTGTTCGCAAGGTTCGTTAAAGCCAACAACATCGAAGGGCACATCAACATTGAAGACTTTCTTCGTATCAATGGGGGTTGTATAGTGTTCTTTTGATGGCAAGTTATCGTTGTTTAGGGTCATTCTTTTCGGTCCAAACTGTTGAGGGCGATAATGGTTGTTTAGTCATAACGTATTCTTCTATTAACAATAACACGAATAACCGAGGATTAGGATAAATGGATTCTCACGCAGTGGAAAAAATATTTGAGGTATGGAGAAATGAAAATCCAAACCCAAAGGGTGAGCTTGAGTATACCAATCATTATACGTTGTTGGTGGCGGTGGCGTTATCGGCTCAAGCAACAGATATAAGTGTGAACAAAGCGACGAAGTCTCTTTTTGAGAAGGTGAGCTCTCCTGAGGAAATGCTGGCCCTTGGCGAGGACGCATTAAAGGGCTATATTCGTCATATTGGGCTTTACCATACCAAGGCAAAAAACGTTATCAAAATGGCAAACGAACTGATAACGCTTCACGGTGGCACAGTACCAAATAACAGAAAATCCTTGGAAGGGTTATCAGGTGTTGGTCGTAAAACAGCCAATGTTGTACTCAATATGGGATTTGGCGAGCCAACCTTAGCGGTAGACACTCATGTTTTTAGAGTAGGTAACCGTATGGGCTTTGCAAAAGGGGCAACACCATTAGCAGTAGAGAAGGCACTATTAAAAACAATACCAGAGAACTATTTGAAAAACGCCCATCATTGGTTGATATTGCACGGTCGTTATATTTGTAAGGCACGCTCTCCGCGATGCGGTGATTGCAAGGTTTATAATTACTGTGATTTTGCTGAAAAAAGGAAAGACACTTGAACATTTTAGAATTTATTCGATTAGACTTTGCACCTTTGCTGATGTTAATTTTAACGTCTGTGATGTGTGCTTTATCGGGTAACTATGTGATTCTTACCAAACGAAGTTTAATGAGTGATACAATTGTTCACTCTGTGTTACCGGGGATTGTGACAGGCTTTTTGATAGGCGGTAGCTTTACCAGTTTCTGGATTTTCTTGGGGGCGGTGGTCTCAGGCTTTGTGGCGATATTGTTGGTGGAGTTTCTTCTGAAAAATTTACCGGTAGAATCGAACGCGATTTCAGGTGCGGTATTTTCGACAATGTTTGCCTTAGGGATTGTGTTGTTAGAGTTGCTAGTGGGTACAAGGGTGCACCTTGATGTGGAGCATGTATTGTTTGGTGGTTTGGAACAAATTATTTGGCTTGAGGTCGGTCATATTGATGATCTGTTTCTTTTATCTACTTGGCAAAGTTTTCCTACAGAAATACTGCAAGCGTTTTGCTGGCTTTTAGGGATGCTGGGTTTGATGGCGTGGTTTGGCAAAGCGATAGTGATGGTGATGTTTGATAAGGAACACGCGGCTCTACAAGGATATTACCCTGAAACTATCCACTTACTTTTGATGTTGTCGCTGATTTTGACTGTGGTTTTTGCGTTTCAAGCGGTGGGTAGCATTTTAGTGGTTGCGCTGTTGATTTGCCCTGGGGCCTTGATGCGTTTGTTTTGTCGCAATGTTCGAGAGCAGATCATTGGCTCTTGCTTGTTTGCTGCGCTTTTAAGTGTTATTGGTTACAGTTTGGGGGTGTTTTTTCCCATATATTTGAATCTTGATACAACGTTATCAGTTGCGGGGATTGTCGGTAGTTTGTCTTTCTTTTGTTTTATGGCGGGGGTAGTCTTCTCGCACAGAAGCAAGCAAGTTATGCCAGAAAAAGTGTCGGATGGTTCATAAGCCGGGTTCTGTAAAGCTGTAAAACAGCCTATGGTTATTCATCTGGGCTTTATGTTACCATAAAGCTCTAGCGACCTACCCGAACAATCGACCCGAAAAGCTTGGTCTGTGGCCACAAAGCAGCCACGCGTTGTTCCTATTTGGTCTTGCTCCCAGTGGGGTTTACCTTGCCCAAGTCGTTACCGAATCTTGGCGGTACGCTCTTACCGTACCATTTCACCCTTACCTCCTAAGAGGCGGTATACTTTCTGTTGCACTTTCCCTAAAATATTTCTCAAAAACTCAAGAAACATCCCGCCGGTAATTAACCGGCACCGTACTTTCCGTGGAGCCCGGACTTTCCTCGATAGACAACAAAAGTTGCCTAACGCAACCACTTCCCATCCGACAGTGTATCGTAAAAAAAATAACGCAAAAAAGCAACCATAAGTGAGGTCTTTTTTTAGGTTTTAATTTTGTGCCAAAGTTCAATGCCTTGCCATTGTTGTTCCATTTCCCGCATCGCACTGCCATAGGATTTTTGCAGTGTGTTGTGCAAGCTCGGGGAGAGCGGTATGGACTGATGAGATAACATATCAGCAGGATTTTGTGCAGCCTTTTTGCTAAGATCGTATAGCAAATGGGCAAGGCGTGCCTCGTTCATGAAAGGAGGTGCCGAGAGCTGTTCATCTTTTGCGTAATATAGCTCAGAGATAGTGGGCATGCTGCGTTCTCTGGTAAGTTCACTAAGACCACTAGGTGAGGAACCCAACACATCGCAATGGCGCAAGGATAATAAAGGGTGTTGTAACTTCATCAGTTGGCGAAATCTATCAACGAGTGTGCGTATTTGTCCTTTTTTTACAGAAGAAACGGGATCAATCAGAATAAGCCCTGAAATATTTCGAGCAAAAATCAAGCGTGCAATTTTTGCAAGAGCCAACATATTGGTATCCAATATCGATGAATTACCACCAGTACCAGTATCGATATCGATGGCGGTAAGGGTAAGGGTTTCTTCGATTCGTATGGATGCGTTGTTTTCGGTGGCGTGTTGGTTTTGTAGCAAGCTTTCGATAACATCATTGCTATTGGTAGCTTGCGTTGTTTGGGGTGATGCTTCTAGCGATATTTTGAGATCAGGGTAATTTTCGACGTCATCTTGAAAGTTATTTCGATTTTTTGCAAAAGACTGGATGGTAAGCGTGTCTCTGCTTTTCATGATATGGAGTAGTTTTTGTTCTATGTTGAGCGGCTTGCCGATGAGTCCTTTCTCTTTTGTAGAAAGTTGTGCTATCGGTGTGAGTACATCATTAAGAATGGTGTTGGCTTCAAATAGAAGTGCAGAAAGAAAAACTTTTTCTGATTGTTCGCAGGCGTGCCAAAGAGCAATCACAAAAGGAGTAAAAAACCACTGGAGTTTATAGTTTGTTAGCTGGTGTTGAAGGAGCTCTGCTTGGATGAAATATTTCAGAACGTTTTTTAGCGTTTCATCTTGGGCAAAGTATTGTAAGGATGGCGATAATACTTGGATGGAGTTGTTGTCTTCATGTTGGGTGTTGATGGGGGTAAGTTTAACTTTTAGATAACGCCTTGCATGGATTTGCACATCTGACATTAGCGGTGCTTTTTCGGCAAAACGGTCGCGTTTGCACTGCACTAGTAGGCGTTTCCCTACGTGGGGCAGTGTTGCAGCTTTGCCAAACTGTATAAAGGCGGGGTCTTTCTCGCCGATGTCTAAAAGTGCAAAGTTACCTGGTTTGTGTATAGCGCGAACAATACCAACAAATATCCCGCCTGCTATAGAAGGCATGTGGTAGCGATCTATCATTAAAGACCAAAGTTTTTCTTCGTAATCAAAAGAAAGTATTCGGGTTTCTGCGGGTAAAAACTCTACCAAATGGTGGAGATACCTCGGTTCAAAATCATTTTTTTTGGTCAGAGGGCGTTTATTGTTCATGCTATAATAACCCGTTGCCCTTTAAAATTTGAGCTGTTTCAAAAAGAGGCAGACCAACAACGTTAGAATACGAGCCAGATATAAAACGAACAAAAGCTGCACTTCCGCCTTGAATAGCGTAACCGCCAGCCCGCTCGTGCCATTGGTTTGAAGCAATATGGGCTTGGATTTCGTCTTCGGTAAGGCGTTTAAACGCAACCCTTGATACTACCACGCGGGTAGATTTTTGAGCTTGTTCTTTTTTTGCATCCAAACTAACAGGATGCACAAGACAAATTGCCCCCATCACGCGGTGACGCTTACCAGAAAAGAATCGGAGTGTTGCGATGGCTTGCTCGGGGGAAGATGGTTTGTCGAAAATCCGTCCGCCAAGTGTTACAATGGTATCGGCTCCTAAAACAAAACGGTTTGGGTACTTTGCCGCAATCGATAACGCTTTTTCTTTGGCAAGTCGTGTTACTAAGTCGATAGGCTTTTCTCGTTTGAGAGCGGATTCATCTATTTCAGCTGGAATGATATCATGCTCAACGGAAATTTGTTGCAAGAGCGTTGAACGTTGAGGACTCTTTGAAGCAAGGATGAGTTTGGTCATTTTTGTTGCCCCTTATCAGAGAAAGATATATCAGAGCAAAAGTAGCTTTGAATATTGTCCACAAGTTGGTCGCGAAGTTTTCTGTATGCTAGTAGAATGTTTTCGCGATCGCCTTCAATAAGAGAAGGATCGGAAACATCCCAAAAAATGACATCACACGCCATGTTTTGCGAAAAATCACAAGCTTTAGAGTAGGCATCTTTAGAGAGTGCAACAATGATGTCAAAAGAGGAATCGTGTAAGTCATCAAATGATTTGGGCTTGTGGTTTTGAAGATCGACACCAATTTCACTGGTTACTTGCAGAATAAAAGGATCTGTTGCTTTGGTAACGATGCCACAAGAATCACAAAAATAGCGACTGCCGCCGTAATGTTTGAGTATGCCTTCTGCCATAGGAGAACGCATTGCGTTATAGTGGCAGCAAAACAAAACAGAATGAATTTGGCTTGCTGGAATTTTACTCATTTGGATGTTAAGAAAGTGTTTGGGTGTTCAAGGTAAAAGATAAACATAAAGTTTTTTATCATATAACTAGAAAATTACCCAAAAGAAAAGAGGAGCTCAGAAAAAAGAAAAAGGATCAACGTCAATATGCAAACGAACATGGTGGGGTACGGTCTGTTGGGTAAGCCATTTTTTGATAATTTGTTGCGGGTGATGGGGTCTTGTGCTTTTTACGAGAAATCGCATTCGGTGCCGTGATCGTAAAAACGGAATAGGGGCAGGGATAGGAGGAAAAACTTGGATATGAGGCAATCGTGGAGCGTTGTTGTACACTTGCCGGCAAAACTGTTGCAACTGTTGCGACTTTGGAGAACTTGCAATAATGGCGAGATAAAACGCGTAGGGGGGTTGCTCGCAAATTTTACGAGATTGGAGTTCTTGGTTTACAAATTTTTCAAGCGCATCAGGGCTATTCATATCGTAGAGAAACTGGGTAAGAGGTGATTCTGTATGGTTGTGCTGGATGATAACATTGCCTTTTATATCTTGGTTTCTGCCGGCTCTACCAACGACTTGCTGTATAATTTGGACGCAGCGTTCATTGTGTCGGAAATCAATACTATTGGCATTTTGAAGAGCGTTAATAATGCCAACAAGGGATAGATGAGGAAAATTCAAGCCTTTGGCAATCAGTTGTGTGCCGATAACAATATCAATTCGGCGATGGCTCATGTCGTCGAGAAAGGTCGCAAGTTGTTTTCTGGTTTTGAGAGTATCAGAGGTTGCTACTGCAATGCGAGCCACGGGTAGCAAGTGAGCAATTTCTTCGGCAACGCGTTCTACGCCCCAACCTTTGGGTATGAAGTTGCTTTTGCATTTGCATACGGGGCATGTGGGCGGTAGATTCTCTTTTCGACCGCATACATGACAGAGCAATCGCGTTTTGGCAGGTAGTTTTTCGGAAAGTGGTTTTGAGGTAGCGTCGGTTGGGCTTGGTGCTGTTTTGTGTTTTGTATTGTTATCAAGATGGTAGGCCAACACGTGGCCGTCATCTTTGCAATAAAGAGGCGTGTTGCATTGCTTGCAGGTAACAACAGGTGCAAATCCACGCCTGTTGAGAAAAAGCAAGGTCTGTTGTTTTTTTTCAAGATTGGCGGCAATCGCTTTTTTGAGAGGAAGTGATAAAATATCGTTGGAGGCGTAAATATTAGAATCGTTCGTATCAAGTGTCGTAACCGTTGGTAGTTGTGCTGTTCCAAAACGTTTTTCAAGCACAAGCTCGTGATAATGGCTGTGGTGTTGTAGGTTATGAATGGTCTCAAAAGAGGGGGTTGCAGAGGAAAGTACAATAGGGATGTTCTCGCATTGCGCCCGCAAAACGGCAAGATCACGGGCGTGGTAGATAGCCCCACCTTCTTCTTGTTTGTAGGCGTTATCGTGTTCTTCATCCACAACAATCAGCCCAAGATGGTGAGTTGGCAGGTGCAAAGCAGAACGAGTACCAATCAAGATAGCAACAGCACCAGATTGCCACTCTCGCCAAAGACGGCTACGTTGTACAATGGTTAAATCAGAATGCCAAAGTGCAACTTTGTTTTGTGTACCTTGGAAAAATACTTGCGCGCGTAAAAAAATTTGCTCTGCTAGCATAATTTCGGGCAGTAGTATAAGTGCTTGCTGGTTTTGCGATAATGCGTGAGCTGTAGACATAAAAAACGTTTCGGTTTTACCAGAACCAGTAATACCTTTAAGCGCAAACACTGTAAATTTTTGTGCGTCAATTTGCTGATTTATCAAGGTTGCTGCGGTTTGTTGTTGCAAGTTTAGTACGCATTCTTTGATAGGTTTTTTAAGGAGGAGTTCGTCTGTAAGAATGGTTTTTGGAGTGGAGGGTTTGATGGTTTCTTGGAACGCGTCTTGAGAAGGTGCTACAAGGCGTAATATTTGTCCAAGAGACGACATGGTATAACTGCTGGAACGCTTAATATACTGAATGAGAAACGGCTGTAGAGGCGTCATGTTCTCAAGAACTTGTGCTTGTTTTGTTTTGGGTAGAGTGGTGAGGGGGGGATTGTCCCAAATCACACCAACAAGCGAGCGGCCTCGAAGCGATACCTCCACAAAGCTTCCGCAAATGGGGGGGGTATTTTTGATGCTATAGGTGAAAGGATCTGGTGCGTACGCGGTTAAAACAGAGCAAAAATTCATAGCAAAGCAGAGATTACGAGGTCTTCTTTTGGGCTAGTCATGTTGTAGACGGGGAAAGAGCTCGGTAAAGTTACAGGGTTGGTATCTTGAATCAAGCTGTGAGCATAAAATACCATTCCACGCATCTTTGCATGCACCAGTAGAACCTGGTAACGCAAAAATATAGGTGGTGTGAGCAACCACAGCAAGGGCTCTGCTTTGAATGGTTGATGTGCTAATTTTTTCAAAACTTAACATTCGAAAAAGCTCACCAAAACCCGGGATTGTTTTTGAGGCCACTGCTTCAAGGGCTTCGGGGGTAACGTCTCGCAGTGTAAGCCCCGTGCCACCTGTGGTAATCACAACCGAGATATCATCATTTTCTATCCAAGTGGAAAGCTTTGATACAATTTGCGCTTTGTCATCCTTTATAAAAGCCTTTTCCGCAACGGTATGCCCAGCTTTGGTGATAGCATCTACAAGATACGCACCTGATCTGTCCGTTGTTTGATCTCTGGTGTCGGAAACAACCAATACAGCAATAGGAAGAGAAATAAAAGCTTGTTTGAGGTCAAGGGGCATGGTCACTCGTGTTCTGTTGGAGGGATAAAATAGGCTCAACTACGGCACTAGCACTTGTTTCATCAAGAGGTGTGTACAAAGGCCAAGTGTTATTCAAAATTGCAGTGAGGCTAGGCTTTCTCTGTGCCATTAAACTACGATAAATCCACACATTCAAGAAGACGCTTTTTACGTAATTTCTGGTCTCTCTGGGTGGTAGGCTTTCGATATAGAGTAGTGGATGAAGGGTGTTGGAGGCAATTTTTTTCTGCCAAATTTGAAAGTTACCAGGACCACCATTGTAGGCAATTAATGCACGAAGTAGATTGCCCTCTACTTTGGGGAGATCTAACAGCCATTGTAGGTAGGTTTGCCCTAGATGGATGCTTTCCTCTGGAACGTAGAGAAGATTGCTTTTGCGGTATTTTTTTCCGCCGATAAAGGTTGCGGTCGAAGGAATAACCTGCATAAGCCCAGAAGCTTTTTTGGAGCTCTTTGCAAAGGGGTTAAAGTGCGATTCCTGACGAATAACCGCGTAGACAACGGCTTTATCAATTTGGTAACCGTTTGTGGGTGTCCACAAGGGTTGCGGGTAAAGGGAAGGTAAGAAGGCATCGCCGCTTACCTGAAGGATAGAACGGGCTGCAAGATAGCTAATGTAGGGAAGGTGCTGTTTTTTGGCAAGTAAGGCAATGCTCTTTAGAGTAGGGAGCTCTACATAAACTCTGGAAAATGGCTTAAGTTCTTTGATGGCAAGCTGGGACTTGCCGATCTCTAGTAAGGCACGGGCTCGTTTGACAGAAGGAATAACAATGGTTTTTCTAAAGGTGCTGGTATTAACAATTGGGACGTGATTTTTTAATTGTTGGTTATTGGGCTTAATGGCAAGTGCTTCGCAGGCAATATAACCATAAAAAACAAAGGAGTAGCTACAAGCACGCTGTAGGCGGGCTGTCGATTGTTCAGGAAAGCCCGCAAGAATAAAAGCAAGGGCAGACCAATAATACCCTTGTGCTTTTTCAGTGTCGCTTTGTGATGCGGGAAGGGCAAAGTTTTCGAAAAACTCGGCGGCAAGGTTGTAATCCTTCTTGCGCCAAGCTGCAAGACCTCCCCACCAATAAGCCTCTAATACATCAGAGGAGGAACCTGTTATGGGGAGGCTTGCAAGTTGATATGCCATTTGCACAGCTTTATCCCATTTATGGTAGCGATAATAGCCACGGGCGATATCGCCTATACTTAATGCGTAGCCTTTAGGGGTGAGTGATTTTCGATTTTGAGTGTGATTCATATAGTTTAGTGCGAGCGTAACATTGCCATTTTGTACCATAGAGCGAATTTTTTGATTTATTTTTTTTGCTTTGTGCGACAAATTTAGGTGTCGATTTTCTGTGTTTGTTCTTACGCGTAAATTTTTGGGAACTGGATGGCGAAAACCGTAGACAAATGTCTTTTTGGCGGGTCGGCGCTTAAGGGCAAGTTTTCGTATTGCTGTATTGCCAGGATGGTCGGCGTAATCTTTTAACCAGCCGTTTAGTTCGCTGAATTTTGAGCGATACAAACGTGGGTGCATATAACGTTGATAGAGTACGTATCCTAGAAGAATATTATTATCGAGATTTTTAATAGCCCTGTCTGCCAGTTGCCAGTCTCCGTTTTCTTGTAAATCAAAAATTAGTTGGTATAAGGCTTTATCATTTTCTGACAATATGGGTGGTATTTGTTGTCCGTTGGCAGCTTCCTTGCAAGTATCTAAATGTAAGTTGTCATTTTTGGCTTCGCACGATAATTTTTGTGAGGCGGACGCAGAATCTGCGTCGTTCTCGATAAAGGCAAATGCTTGTAGTGGCACTGCTGCCAACAAAAATAGCAGAAACAAAGCAAACCCACTTAAAAATAATGGGCGTAAAACCAACGGAAAATATAATTTTTGCATATAGATATCAAGGAGCGTATAAGGTTATGTGGCGAGCAGGGTATGCATTATGTGGTGCAACCTGTAAAAATAAGTCGCAAGCATAAACTCAAGAGAGCAATTTGTCAAAAGCACTTTTTAGTGGGGCAGTTTTTTTAGTAGAAGAGCTTTCAAAGGTGGCATGTGCGTGGTCGTAGAAGCTACCGTACCTTAAGCCTTGGTGTAGCTGCGGAGGGTTTCTGTAATATCAGCTGCTTGTTTTATCGTAGTTTCATCTGCATCAGTAAACGCATGCACAATGCCGTGTGTTGTTTGCTGCATAAGACCTATTTGGCGTTGATTGAAGGCAAGTTTGTCTTTTTGTATAGAAACAATAATTGCCATGAGGCTTTCGTACATATTGGCAATATGCGTGAACGGTGTATTGCGAAGGCGTATTTTAGAGACAAGAGCATTATTAAAAAGATGCTGTAATTCGGTTTTCTTGGTTTTATCGACATGAGCAAATGGTGTTTCATGGGCGAATGGCATTTCTTGTTGATTATAGGTTTCTTTAATATTTGTGACAATTCCACGGATAATATGCGCACGATTGCGTAGAATATTGGAATTCACTTGAGCGTTGGTACTCGTGACCATGTCATGTACCTCCTCAGATGAGATTGGTTCTCCACGAGCCTTAAGGGCAAATACATTGGGAACTTTAAAAGTTTGGTCCGTAACTTTTAAGTTATTGGAGGAAAAATTGCTAAAATTACTTGAAAAATTAGCGATATTGCGTTGCGGACCGATATAGTCATGGGAGGCAATAAAGGGTGAGCGGTAGCCGATGATAGCAAGAATTTGGCGAGAGAGCTCTTCAAACGTAAAGGGGGAGGGTAGGAACATATCAACTCCAGAACTCAACGCAGTTTGAAGGGTATGCGATTTGTGACGACTAGAAAAAATGACAGGAAGATAGGGGTTCTTACCAACATAACCAAAGCGGAGTGCATTAACAGTCTGTATGCTTTCTTCTGGAATGGCATCATAATCTATATAGATGATGTCTGGGCGCATTTTCGCAATGGAAGCAGAGAGTGCTGTTGCCGTTGTTGCTTTCCGTTCAAAATGAATGTTTCGAAGGTTTTGATTTTTTACCAGATCTGCAAAACTATTTAAATTTTCATTTTTATTTTCGCATACCAGAAAGCGACAAGAGGTGACAGTAATCGGTTTCTTAGACATTTGTCCTATCAATTCCTTTTAAATAATTTTGAAAATAGAAAGTGTATTCGCGTAAAAAGCATGAAGGTTATATAGTCTAAACCGTTTGAAAGCGGTAAAATGTACCTTACCTAAAAACACAGCACTACAACAATACAACCCGTAGATTGTATATTATTTTTTTATTAAACTCAATTTTATTGTTAATTTGTGCCTATACCATTGTTAATTCAAGGGTAATTCTATTTTAACGGCCAATTTTAAGAACTCAAATGAGCGAGGGCAGATTAACAGAAAGTAAAATAATGCAAGATAGCCCCCTTCAAGATAGCCCCCTTGGCAAGGGAAGCTCTCATCAATAATGCTTAAATAACAATAGAGTTGAAAAAGAAAGCAATGTGTGCTAGGTATTTTCTCGAGGTGTGTGTAGGAGAGCATTCTGTGAAACAACGTACAAATTGTTTTCTGAAAGACGCCGAAGGTGCAATTGGTCTTGATAATCTCTCAGGCAAACAGGACTACACCGCCGCCATAAAATCTGGAGAGAAGAGCAAAAGCTCTCGCCGATGGGGCAGTTATCAACCAAGTAATACCGTTGTTTTCGGTGTTTGTTGGTGCAGGTTACGAACTCTCAGGCAAACAGGACAGATAGGACCAATCGTCAGTTACTCGAAGGTTCCTAAGGGGTTCTATCCTAGGCACCCCTTCAAGAGACCGTTTTGAGATTTTATGGCATGGATATAAAAGCATATGGAAAATAATCTAAAAGATACCAATCTAGGTGATAGGCATCGGGATTGGGGTGCAAAGATGGTACCTTTTGCAGGGTACAATATGCCGTTACAGTACAAGAAAGGTATTGTGAAAGAGCATCTGTTCACCAGATCTCACGCAGGACTATTTGATGTTTCGCACATGGGCAAGCTGCGTTTAGAGGGAAAAGATGGTAGCAGGGCATTAGAGCCAATTGTAGGTGCAGATATTGCAGATTTGGCGGCTGGAAAGTGGTGCTATACACAGCTTCTTAATCAAGAGGGCGGCATTGAGGATGATATCCTTGTTGGCCGTGATGCAGATAAGCCAGAGGAACTGCTACATATTGTGGTAAATGCTTCCAGAAAACAACATGATGAGAATTTGATAGGATCTTTAGCAAGTACGATAGCGGGCTTAGAACTAGAACTTGAGAGGGATGTAAGTTTGATTGCATTGCAGGGGCCATCTGCTGTTGTTGTTTTAGAAAAGATTTTTAGTGGGGTATCATCTATGAAGTGGATGGGAATGGGTCGCTATGCTTTTGGGGGTCACTCGGTGTTATTATCTCGCTCTGGGTATACTGGCAATGATGGCTTTGAGATTTTGGTGAACAATCAACAGGCGATTGCTTTGGTTGAACGTTTATTGTTGGATGATGAGGTGATGTTGTGCGGGCTAGGTGCTCGAAACACGCTACGTTTAGAGGCGGGTCTTTGTCTTTATGGTAATGACATTGATGCCGAAACTACACCAGTTGAGGCAGGATTGCAGTGGAGCTTGTCGAAAAAGAGATTAAGCCAAGGGGACAACTACAACGGTTCGGATAAAATAAGAGCACAACAACAAGAAGGGGTTACGAAAAAAAGAGTGGGTATACAATTGGGTGATAGAGTGATTGCACGTGATGGTGCATTGCTTTATGACGAAGAGGGCAAACGCGTGGTTGGAAAGATAACGAGTGGTATTTTCTCGCCACAGCTTTCGAAAGGGATAGGCATGGGGTATGTGGAGCCAGCACTGGCCGCTGTTAGCACCCGTTTAACTTGCGAGATCAGAGGTCATTTTCAAGAGGCAGAAGTTGTTACTTTGCCTTTTGTGAAGGGGTTAAGATAAGGAATTATGAATTTTGAGCAGTACAAACAATTTATACGAGTAGGAAATGAAAATGGAAAGTAAGCGTTTTACGAAAGATCACGAGTGGTTAGCAAAAGATGGGTCGGAATGGGTGATGGGTATCAGTAATTTTGCCCAAGAGCAGTTGGGAGATGTTGTATATGTTTCGTTACCAGAGAAGGGTGTATTGTTTGTCAAGGGTGCAGAAATTGGTGTTATTGAATCGGTAAAGGCTGCGAGTGATATTTACGCACCGGTTGCGCTAGAGGTTGTTGCTGTGAACGAGGCTTTAGAGGCTTCTCCTGAGTTGGTGAATGAAGACGCTGAGGGTGCAGGTTGGCTGATTCGGGTTGTGTGTAAAAATCCGGCAGAGCTTGATGAGTTGCAAAATGAAGCAAGTTATAAAGAGGAGAACGCCTAATGAGGAACGAAGACTTGGCATTGCGGGAGAGATTAGGGCTGGATAGTTTTGCACAGTTCCCAGGGGCGAGTGATTTTCTGCAACGTCATTTGGGTGTAAGTGATGCCGATTGCGAGACAATGTTATCGTTTTTAGAGGAAAACTGGGATAGTTTTGTGGATAAGGTTATCCCAGCAGCCATTCGCAAACAAGGGAAGCTAGGTCTTTCTAGGTGCTATGATGAAGCAGAAGCACAACGAGAACTGATGGACATTGCCCGCAAGAATATTCCTGGGGTTAGCATGATAGGGAAGGGATTTTACAAATCAGATACACCAGCTGTATTGCGGAGAAATATTCTGGAAAGCCCTGGTTGGTATACAGCATACACCCCCTATCAGGCAGAAATATCACAAGGCAGACTAGAAGCACTTATGATTTTCCAGACAATGGTAACCGAGCTAACTGGTATGGAGATATCCAACGCATCTTTGTTGGATGAATCTTCAGCAGCATCAGAGGCAATGCTACTGTGTTACAGAAAAAACAAAGAGAAGAAGCGTCGATTTTTTGTGGATACAAGGTTACATCCGCAAATAAAAGGAGTGCTACAAACAAGGGCAGATCCTTTAGGAATAGAACTTATCTTTGGTGATATTGAGAAGTTACGTGGAAACGAAATAGATATTTTTGGTGTGGTCTTTCAGTATCCAGATACAAACGGTGATATTTTAACCTCGGTCATAAAGGTGCGAGAAGCTTGCGACAAGTTGTCGGCAATGCTTTGTGTAATTGCCGATCCCATGGCGCTTATTTTGTTGCAGTCTCCAGGTTCGTGGGGGGCTGATATTGTGGTTGGATCTATGCAACGTTTTGGTCTGCCAATGATGTTTGGCGGCCCGCACGCAGGGTACATAGCTACAAAAAAGGAGTACATTCGTTTACTGCCTGGTAGGTTGATCGGGGTGTCGGTAGATAGCCAGGGCAATGATGCCTACAGAATGGCGCTACAAACAAGAGAGCAGCATATCAGAAGAGATCAAGCAACCAGCAATATTTGCACAGCACAAGCGTTGCCAGCAATTATGAGTGCAATGTACGCAGTTTATCACGGTCCAGATGGTTTAAAAAGAATTGCAAGAAGAATCCATGAACTAACGGGGATATTTGCAGCAGGATTGTTGCGTTGTGGCTTTAAAATTCGGAACACATACTTTTTTGACACACTTACAATAGATACAGGCTCAAAAGAGAAGACCGACGAAATTATGCAGAGAGCGTATGAAAACGATTATTATTTTTGGCGAGAAGATGATACTACAATTAGCCTTTCGTTTGACGAGCATTCATTGATGAAAGACATTCGCATTCTTTATCAAATCTTCTTTGCTGATCGTCACGGGCTTGAGGCGATTGAAGGTGAGGAGATAGAGGGTATTCCAAGCGATTGTCGCCGAGAGGACGCGTGTTTGCAGGCGGAGGTATTTTTCCGTTATCGCTCTGAAACAGCGATGATGCGTTATTTGCGTGCGTTAAAAAACAAAGATCTTGCACTTGATCATACAATGATCCCGCTTGGATCTTGTACAATGAAACTAAATGCGGGTATTGAAATAGAGCCAGTAAGCTGGCCAGATTTTGCGAATATGCATCCGTTTTTACCGCGGGAAAGAGCGTTAGGCTTCGAAATTATGTTAAAAGAGCTGGAACAAATGTTGAGTGTTGTTACAGGCTACGATGCGATTTCTTTACAGCCCAATGCTGGTTCCCAAGGGGAGGTAGCAGGTCTTTTGGCGATTAGAGGTTATCATCATTCGCGCTCGGAAAGACATCGGCACATTTGTTTGGTGCCAGAATCGGCTCACGGTACCAATCCTGCCTCAGTGGTGTTGGTAGGCTGGAAGGTTGTGCCAGTAAAGCACGATAGTGATGGCAGTATATCGATGGTCGATCTCAAGGCCAAATTGGCAGAGAATGGCAACAATCTGGCAGCAATCATGATAACTTACCCATCGACTTACGGTGTGTTTGATGAAAATGTGAAAGAAGTTTGTGATCTTATCCACGAGCAAGGCGGGCAGGTTTACATTGATGGTGCCAATATGAACGCAATGGTTGGTCTTTGTGAGGTGGGCAAATTTGGCGGTGATGTTTCGCACTTGAACTTACACAAAACCTTTTGTATTCCTCACGGTGGCGGGGGACCGGGTGTTGGGGCAATTGGGATAAGGAAACATTTAAAAGATTTTGTTCCTGGTCATTTCTGGGGAGAAGAATACGGCATTCCACGTAGTAAAGGAGCATTAACCAGTGCACCTTTTGGTAGTGCAGGCGTAATGGCGATTAGCTGGATGTATATGGTGATGATGGGTGGTCAAGGCTTGAAAATGGCAACGGAAAGAGCGTTGCTTTCGGCAAATTATGTCGCTAGGCGTCTGCAACCAGCTTACGAGTTATTGTATTCTAGCCGGCATGGTTTTGTGGCTCATGAGTGCGTGATTGACTTCAGAATGTTCAAAAAAACGGCAGGAATTGGTGTAGATGATGTCGCAAAACGCCTTATGGATTACGGTTTTCACGCCCCAACGATTTCTTTCCCTGTGGCAGGAACAATGATGATAGAGCCTACAGAAAGTGAACCTTTAGAAGAATTAGAGCGCTTTATTGAGGCTATGCTGAATATCAGAGAAGAAATTGCAAAAATCGAAAGAGGTGAGTGGACACAAGAGGACAACCCTTTTATCAATGCACCTCATACTGCAGAATATGTAGGGCAAGAAAGCTGGTCTCACGCGTATTCAAGAGAAATCGCTGCGTGGCCTGCGAAGGGCTATGAAAAAACGTATTGGCCTGTTGTTGGTAGGATTGATAATGTGTATGGCGATAAAAATCTTGTGGTTATCAAGAGTTTCGCTACTGATTCTTCTGCGGGTTCTCCTGCCAAATCCTAACCCTCGTACAAACTAACCTTCGTACAAACCATAACTTCCGTACAAACCATAACTTCTCTTTTGGGTAGTTTACGCCAGTTTTATGGGCAACTTTTGAATCGGTTGGTAAGGATCTTAACGTATCGTTTGGGGCGACCTTTGGCGTGGGCGTGCTACTTTTGAGTGTCTCAAAGGCAGTACGGGTAGAGCGGGTTGCCCTATGTGGTTTTGTTGCGAAGTCGAGTGCGGTAGTTATCAATAAAATCAGTAAAGCGATCAGAGTCTGCTAGTCGCTCTACAAGTTGCCGAATACTCTTGCTTTCGTTATTGTCAGAACTAATAATAAACGAGAAAATCGAAGCGTATTCGCTCTCTAACATAGCAGCTTCAAAGTTTTTAAGCAGGCTTATAAGATCAATTTGGTTATCGTCTAGTATCAAAGCAACAGCCCAGTAGAGAATTACTCTGGCTCTAGTGTTATTGAGTTTTTCGTCGTCCTCTAATGGCGGACCAGCAAGGCGTTGCATCACCTTGGCAACCTCAAGCCAGTTTGCTTGTTCCCAGTAGATATCTTGCCGGATGAGATCTGCATCAAGGCTTAGATCCCCTGCTATCAGCAGGGTGGCTTCACGAATATTATCAAGTTCGTAGTGGGCTTTTGCCCGCACACGCCTTCTATCATCTTGAAGGGCGGCAGGTAGCTTGGGATAGGTTGTAGAGTCAAGTACGTGAATGGCTGCATCGGGACGGTTGTCTATCAAACGAACAATCGCAAGCTTTAAGCCAACACGGGCTCGTTCAGTGCCGTCTAGACGGTAATCAATCTGGTACGCAAGCAAGTCAGCAGCCTCTTCAAGTAAGTCAACTCCAATGAGACGGTCAACGAGATTTTCTATCATCAAATTGCCGTTGCGATTGGGAGGCGTTAGTTCGCGGAATTCATCAAACAAAGATAACGCTTTGAGAGGTGGCATTCTATCTGCCAGATTATCTTTGAACAGAGACACAAAGACAGCTTCCATTCGCTGTGTTAATTTGGCAGCAAGGGGGTCATCGCCAAAAGATGAAACCGCTTGCCGGAGTACGAGCAAGGCCTCGCGATAATTCCCTGCGGCAAGTTCAATCTCAGCAATTTGATTGAGGACGTTCAATTCAAATCTGTCACCTCGCCAACGGTAGCGTAGACGATTCAATTGGCTGCTTATCTGGTTAGGTTGTAGCTTTTTGTTGCGATAGTAGAGGCTAAGCAGTGCATACTCAGCCCGAGCACCGTTGTAAGGGTCGTCAAGCTGTGAGGAGATCTCTTTCCAGAGCTGTTCGGCTTTATCTGTATTGCCATCGCCAATGGCTATTCTACCCTCTTGATACTTAAGGCTGTTGATGTCGTTCTTTGAAAGCAGATTAGAGCCATTATCAATGATGGGAAAGAGTGTTTTGGCAAAGTCGATATCTCTTAGGGCTAGGGAGGTATCGATTCTTGCTAGACCAACAAAAGAGAGAATTGGGTTTGGATATGTACGGTATATATTTTCTGATAATCTGAAGTTGACTTCAGCTTTGCCCCACTGAGCATTCCGAGCAAACCAGACTGCACGCCATGCGTAGATCTCTTGAATATCATCAAGACGAGGGTCAAAGATGTCGGACTTTGCTTCGTCCAAACGATTGGCTATTATGTTTGCAGCCCCTCTAAGAGCGATAAAATCGGTGGTATCGACAGAGGTGGGGTTTTGTTCTGCAATGAGGTCTAAGAGACCAAGAGTATCATGGGCATGACCGTATGCGGTTAAAAAACGTGCGAAATCAAAACGTTGAGGAACGCGTTTGGAAGCGTCTTGTTCACTAATGCTGTAGAGGTGTTGCGTATATTTTTCGTAAAAGGTTTGAGAAGGTTTGCCTTGCCATTCGATAAAGCGGAACAGCTTTTGTACAGAAAATTGGGACGCAGCAGTTTTTGAAGATGTACTCGCTTTTTTAGGGATAATTTGGTCATCTCTTAAAGCCGACATATGTAAGCCAGTTTTGTCACTTACCACAAAGGAATCGGGATTGGTTGAGACAGCCGTGGTGTTTTTGAAGAACTCAAGAGCAACGCCTTGTGCTGTTTTTAGGATGTTCATCTCAGGCAAGTAGCGCTGCCAAGGTACACCAACCCCAGGTTCAAGGTAGGTAAGAACGCGAATGGTATCGCCTATATCAGGATCTTGAAGAAAAATCAAACGACCAACGTTGAGAGAAGGAAAGACAATTTGCGGACCCAAAAGGATATTGCTCAATTCAAAATCGATATCTACAGTCTCCAGAGGACCAAACTCCTTCTCGTAAAAATCAATAATCCAGCCAGTGCCGTTAGGTCCCCGGCGGAGAACAGGATTAAGACCGCTTTTCGTAGTGATTTGTAAAATAGTGGCGTCAGCAATAGGTTGTTGCTCTAGCGATTCTACGGCGTTGCGAGTACGTTCAATCACATCAAGTGTTGGAACCTCAATATAATTATCGAAAAGAACCCACAGAAAACGACCACGTTTAAAAATAGCTGCTCCTGTTGGTGTTTCAAAAGGAAAGTAATAACTGCCAAGTACAGGTGGCAAATCAACAGGATCAATAGGTGCAAAGGTAAGCTCGTTGCGGATGGTTTCTAATTTTTCCTCGGTTGCATCCTTACGGACAGGTAAAATCGCAACTTCCGGCTTAAATGTTTCAGGGTCAATGCCTTTGGAGAAAATAATATCAGGATCATCAATCGCAATTTCTGTAATCACTCGTGTGTCTTGTATCTCGCCTTTTTGCTCTAGCCAATTACTTACGTTGAGTTGCCCCGCAACTTGGCGCTGTGGTGTTTCTCCCTCTGCAAGTGGGATAAAGTCAATAACTAGCGTGTTGGCTGTTGTAAAGCTGTTAATCTTAAACTTACTAGCAGCAAACAGCACAAGATTGGTCTTTTCGCTGGAAACCCGAACGTCAGAGACATAAGTCTTTAAATTGCCCAGAGCCCCTCCAAAAGATCCTCTAAAGGCTCTGGAAAATACAATATTTATTTGGCTGCCGTCATAATCAATGCCGTAATCAAAAGGCTCTCCCCATTCAATGACAATTCGGCCAAAGTCGGGGTAGTTCCAGCCTCGTACATTGATGCTTTCTTGTGCGTTAGCAGGAAGAATAGAGAAAAACGTAAGCAAGGCCGCTACAAAAAATGCAACAAGCTTGGTAAAGCTAGACAAAAAAGAACGCAACATGATTTTATGCAACGCTGTCGGTATGATAAACGAAAAGAATGAGCTTGAATTACTGACCACTAACATTCTCCCTAATAATAATATCAACACGTTTGGATAGGATTCTTCGTTGCTCTAGCGAAAGTGAAGCGTCAAGGTCCTCAAAGAACCCGTCGGCATTTGCTAGTGTAGATAAAGGCTTTTGATAGCCGTTGTCTACAAGTCTTCGCGAGACAGTGAGGGATCGCAACAACGAGAGATCCCACGGTGTAGCAATGCCATCGACAATATCGTCTGGTCTTGGGGCTGCATGCCCAATAATGTCTATTTGATTGCCGATAGACGAAATCGCGGAGGAAATACCAAACAGAAGGCGTCCTGCATCACGAGACAGCAAAAAACTGCCAGGATCAAATAGCAGCTGATCGCTTAAAGTAATCACGATGGCATCGTCTTTTCTGTCAATGAACACCTCATCTTGGCGATTAAGGGTGGCAATTTTTGACTGTAAAAGTCTGTAAACGTAATCAAGAGACAAGCTTTTGATTTCCTGACTTTTGTCGATAGCCCGCTCGCTGGTAGGTGTGGGGTTGACATCAGGCGATGTTTTTTGACTTACACTGATAGCAGAAGTTACGGCAACGAATTCGTTGATTTTAAACGTGGACATCGAAAAGAGCAATACAAAAAAAGTGAGCGTAAGCGCGGTCACGTCAGCAAAACTCACCATCCATATGGGAGCCTTTTCTACGCCACCTTCTTCTTCTTCTTCTTCTTCCGTATTATTCATGAGTTGTTATCTTCCAAAGGTTTTTTCTTGGAGTTGTTTGGCATCAAGTACAAAACGAGGCTGAACATAAAACCTTACTCGAATGAGAGAAGGATCATGTTGGCGAAACCCGACAGAGGCATGGCGTTTTTCCACACCCTGCTCGGAGAGATACTTGCCGAGATTTACGGCACGTCCAAAGCTTAAATTTTTGTTTTCCAGCACACTCGCAAGAACGTCTTCCTTTCTAGCAGGAATGATGTCTGAAAAACTGTTGGGGTCGTAAATGTCGACAGGTTGCTCTCTTGCAATTTCTTCTCTTGCTTTGATGAGTGCCTCCTTATCGGGGGCTTCTACCTGGCGAGTGTCGATATCGTAGAGATCAGAAACACCCAGTAAAAACTGCATGGAGGCCTCAAGTGTTGGGTAATTTTTGGTAAGGGAGAGGGCTAAGTTTTGCAAGAATAATTCGCGATCTATCCGTAACTTTGTGCTACCAGCAATAAATAGCTCAGTTGCTTCTATATCGATAGATAATAGTGCCCCATTAGAGGGTTTTTCTATTTTTGCGATGGGAGCCTCGGTTACCCAGAGTGTTTTGATTTCCTCGATAATTTCGTTGGGTTCGGGGGTTTCGCCAAAAGTAGAGACCAAAAGCTGTAATTCGATGATTTCTAAAATATTGCGTTGAAATGTGGCAGAGACTGAGCGCAGTATCTTTTCGCTTTTTTCTTCTTGAATCGAAGAGAGAGAGTTCAAAAGAATAAAGAAAGCGAGCAACAACAAAAACAGACTCAGCATGAGCAACGTGCCAGTATCTTTGGATTTGGAGATTTTGCCTTTGGCAGCAGCAAGTAATGGATTGGATTTATCGTTCACAATTTATGGACCTAATATGGGATCATGAAGGGTTGTTTTATAAGACTTCGCCAGATTCTTAACTAATATAGATTCCTAGACTAAATTTCCAGCTAATTTTTGAGCCCCTAACTAGAGCATAAAGTACGAAACTCAAGATCATAATACTAGCACGAGTCACCTTCCGATGTGAACAACATATTGTGGTTGTGTGATGTTTTTTGTCAATTTGTATGAGATAAGGTGAGTTTTTGATGAGATTTGGTAAGAGAAGGTGTATAAATGTTTTATGTAAAATACGATGTAACCGTTTGTAGATTATATTTCAAGGTAGCCGGATGAGTAATACAGACGCAACAATGGTTGAGCGTTTTTGTGATGAGTGTTTGCGTCGGGGTATGCGAATCACTCGCCAACGAAAGCTGATTGTTGGGGTTGTTGGCAATATGAAAGGGCATCCCAATGTCTTGGATGTCTACGAGATGGTTCGCAAAAAGGAGGAGAGCATTAGCCTTGGAACTGTTTATCGCACGCTTAGTCTGCTGGAGGAATACCACTTGGTAGAAAGGCGTGATTTTGGCAGTGTCAGCAGGATGGGGACTTCTCGAGAGGGTGCGCGCTTTGAAAACGTTACCAAAATGACACACCATGACCATCTTATTGATATGGATTCTGGAGAAGTCTTAGAATTTGAAGAGGAAAGAATCGAAATTCTTCAGCGTGAGGTTGCGGAAAGAATGGGTTACGAACTGAAAGGTCACCGGTTGGAGCTTTACGCGGTGAAAAAACAGAAAAAATGAGGAAAGTAGCACGTTAAAACTCTGGTAATAATGATAAGGCTAATGATAGAACGGAAGAGGGGGTTCTTCTTGTGATCCATCTTTTGCCTCATCTTTAACTTTTGCCTCATCTTTTGATTATGAGAAAGATAGCATTTCTGATAGTCGATTTACGGCAAGATAAATTATCAGAGTAAACACCATATTTATAGTGAGCAAGAATTTTATTTGGGCGAGTGGAGAGGTTACTTTAAAAATGGACTGGCGCTTGGGAGAGTATGCGTAAACAAAAATTATAGAACAGGTACCATTGCAGAAATTATGTGGTATTTTATCGGTTGCTATATTGTTCAGTTATAGTATTTACATTAACGTAACTTTTGGTTGTGGTTCGTTTTTGTGGGAAGAGAAAACAAATTTTTTAACAAAACGCTCTTGGCTTGAACACAACCACCTTATAAAACCTAGGAAGGTGCCCTGTGCAATAGACGAGAAAAACAGAACAGTACCCGACTGTCGAGAGATGGCGAGGAATCAACAGGATTTTCTACGAAAAATGCCATCTTTAATTCGCTTTTATCTAGGGCTTGGGTCTTGGCGGGAAAGTCGGCAGAGGGTATTTTGAAGGTCATATGTTTAAATGTCGGGATGTATTTTTTGCCTTAAATCATAGCCGACATTCCGAATCGTTACTGGCAACGAAGGGAGAAAAAATTGTTAAAAAGTAGACAAGAACGTTATTTTTCAGAAAAAAATTTATTACACAAACACATTGAGAGTGCATTGACCTCGCGAACACTTGCTTGGTCTAGGATTGTCTTGGGTGTATTGTGTTCGCTGCTTTTCTTCTTTCCAGTCTTGTTTTTATGGCTTGTTTCAAGTCGGTATACTGCTGTTTTTCTCGATTATTTTTTTCGTTGGTTATGCTGGATCATTGGTCTAAAAATCATCCTCCACGGTAACGCAGGCACAATCGCAAAGATTAGAGAACATAAAAAAGGATCTCCCTCACAAGGAGCCCCTAAAAGAGTATATGTTGTCAATCATATTTCTTATCTCGATATTTTGGCACTACGTGCTTGTTTAGGGGTGCAGTTTATTGCAAAAAAAGAGGTCAGATCTTGGGCCTATATCGGTTGGTATGCGGTGTTTTGTGATAGCATTTTTATTGCTAGAAGTGCCTCAAAGATCAAGGATCAATTTCAAAAGATTTCCAATGCTTTAAGAGACAAAGCCTCTCTTGACTTGTTGCTCTTTCCAGAGGGAACGACCTCTTCAGGGTGGCAAGTTCTGCCGTTTAAAACAGCTTTGTTTGATTTGCTTCCAAAGGAAGTGCAAGCAGGCACAACTATTGTCGTGCAACCTGTAAGCTTGTGGTATAGCAAGATTGATAACGTAGCGATGACAGCGTTTGAGAGAGATTTTATCGGTTGGGTTGGTGATGAAGCGTTGTATCCTCACGTCATCCGCTGTTTGGGGCTGGGGAGCATCACCTTAGAGATATTTGTGAATGAAGAGATACTGGTGCAAAAATCAGATGATCGAAAGAAGTTATCGTCTTTTTGTCGAGAAAAAGTCATTGAGGGTATTGATGACTTGAGAGAAATCGAAAAAAAGAAAGCAATGAACAAGCCTCGCCGCTAGGTTTACCAAATTGCGTGAAAAGGGGAATAAAATTTGCTTTGTCTATTTTGATGACTGTTTTTTCTGAGAATCTTGGTATAAGTAGCTTCAGGTGGCGTTTTTACGTATTATGAGCTATTTATTATGAGCTATTATTAACGATAGTTTTTAGCAACAGGTGCGGTTTTTAGTATGGATTTTTTAGCAATGGAGCAAAATCATGGCAGACGATGATGACGATTGGGATGATGATGATGATGATGATGATGGTTGGGATGACGATGACGATGAAAAATCCAGCAAGCAACGTACTGATGATTTAGTAAGACAAGAGGAAATGCGGGCTGCGAAACAACGTCAAGAAGCTGCTCATGCGGAAATGCTTGCCCGAGCCCGCCGAAAAGCAAGGGAAGATATCAACATCGAGATTACGGCGGTGCTTGGCACGGCTGATGTTGTGGTTAACAATTTACTCAAGGTTGGTCGGGGTGCTGTGATAGAACTCGACAAAAGTGTTGATGAACCCATTGAACTGCAGGCTAACGGTAAGTCTATTGCAACGGGTGAGGTTGTCGTTGCTCACGATAAGCTTGCTATCAATTTACTTTCGTTTTATAAAAAGTAGATAGAGCTATCGGCGTATAGTTTTGAGCGATAGTATTTTTTTACTTTGGATAGCCGTAAAATACCATGATAGATGCTATAGATGACGATCCTTTTGCCTTGTTAGGGAACGAAGAGCTTGAACAGCAAGAAATGTTTCAAAAACAATCTGGTGAGATTGCGGAAACCTCAGATTCACAAAAGGATAGGTTAGAAGTTTCGAATATTGCGAAAGCAAAAATCTTAGCTTTATTAGCGGGTCGAAGTGAAGGAAGTTTTTTCCGAGTACAGGTTAGAGGTGGTGGTTGCTCAGGGTATCAGGTTTCTTTTGTGGTTGATAACGTTTTAAAAAGCAATGATATTTTATTAGAAGATGGCAACATGCGGGTGGTGATAGATACATTGGCGTTGTCACTTGCTCGTCATGCTATAGTGGATTATCAAGAAGATTTCTCGGGATCTTTTTTTCATTTGGTTGTACCAAATTCTGTTGCTCAGTGTGGTTGCGGCGAGTCCTTTGCTCTGTGAGCTGCTAGATGCTAGCAACCGTTTTTTACATGATCGTTTTGCTGGCATTGGTGGGCAGTGCTTTATGGCAAACTGTCGGGCGTGAGGGGTGGCAACGTTCGATAGCGTTTTTATTGGCGTGGATAGGTATTTTTGGATTGGTTTTTGTTGGTTATAGTTTCCGCTATGAGCTAAAGGCTGTTGCCAACCGAGTTATTTCGGAATTTGACCCAACAAGAGCAGCAGTGATAGGTCCGGGTAGATTGGTTATTCTGGGTGATAGCAGAGGGCATTACATGGTACGGGTAAAAATTAGAGGGGAAGAGATCCTGATGTTAGTTGATACTGGGGCAACCAACGTAGTGCTTACACCACAACACGCAGAAAAAATAGGTTTGGACCCGTCGAGTTTAGTTTACAATGTGCCTGTATTTACAGCAGGGGGAATGGTGCATGCAGCCCAGGTAAACTTAAAAGAGATGGTAATTGGTAACATTGTGATTGATGATGTGAAGGCTTATGTGAGCAAGATGGATATGGATCAATCATTGTTAGGCATGAGTTTTTTAAGTCGGCTTGATAGAATAAGCGTGACAGAAAGTGGTTTAGAGATGGTAGGTAGCCAGTGAAGATAGCGACATTTAACATTAACGGCATTAGAGCAAGAGAAGAGGTAATAGAACGTTGGCTTTCTAACGGTATTTCTGGTGCTAACAAGGGTGAAAGGGTAGCGATAGACGTTGTATTGTTGCAAGAATTGAAGAACATAGAGCCAGAAACGTTTTTGAAACCGATATCGGATAAGTTGGGTTATTACGTGTTAAGCTGTGGGCAGAAGGGCTACAACGGCGTAGCGATTTTGTCTAGAAAGCCAATGATATTAAGATTAGACAGTTTGCCAGGCTATGGTATAGACGATAATGATAGCGATGCACGTTATATTGAGGCGATGATAGATGATGATATTGTTGTGGGCTGTGTGTATTTGCCCAATGGTAATCCAAAGGAGAAAAAGCTAGAATTTAAGCTTTCATTTATGAAGCGATTAAACTGTCGGATGGAAGAGCTGTTAGCAAACGAAGATTCTTGGATGATTGGTGGTGATTATAACGTGTGTCCTTCGCCGCTTTTAGATACGCATGAGGCTCATGCTTATGCAGATGATGCCATTTGTGCAAGTGAGAGCATTGATGAATTCCGACGGATGTTGCATCAAGGGGTTATTGATGTATGGCGTTCACGCCACGCGTCAGAGCAAGATTTCACCTATTGGGATTACAAGGCGGGTGCTTGGCAGAGGAATCAGGGGGTGCGGATTGATCACTTTTTGGCGTCTCCCCAAGTGGCAGACAGAATAACAGCCTGCGAGATCGATAAAACCCCTCGTGATTGGGAAAGACCTTCTGATCACACACCAATTTATTGCGATATTGTATGATTTTTGATCTTTTGGACAAGTTCCTCTGGCAAAGCTTCTGCGATAACCATTGCGTGGGCTAGCCCAGCTTCATCAGTTAGCGATAAGTAAAGAAAAGGGACAAATCCTTGGGGCGTAATGCGTTGCAGCCGAGTAAGCGCTCCGCCAGAGAGTGTAAGGATTGGTTTGCCCAAAGGATCGCGCGTAGTTTTGATATCCTTCATGAAGACACCATTGGAAAGCCCTGTTCCTAGTGCTTTTGTGCAGGCTTCTTTTGCGGCAAACATTTGCGCAAGACGGCGTATTTTATGTTTGGGGTAGCGTTCCAGAATTTTTTGTTCTGCATGCGAGCAAATTTTTTCTTGAAGACGGTTGCCAAAACGCTGGATAGATTTTTCAATTCTATCGATTTTACAAAGATCCGTACCTGTGCCAATCATCATGATGAAGAATGTTTTCTAATAGAGGTGGTGTGCGAGGCAAGTTTATGCTGCCAGCGAGTAAGCAGTTTTTTGAATAAGACATAACTAACAAACCACAAAGGAATAAATAGAACCAAACTACCCAGTAACATGGGAAAGAAAACCGTACTAAAGTTGGTAAAAAGATGAAGAAATACTTCTAGCGTGTCTTGTTGTGCCAGTGATTCAATTTTTACAGAATGTTGTTGGCCCCGAATGGCTTTGCCGATTTTAAAAATCCACCACCAAATAAACGGTAGTGTAATCGGATTGCCGATCATCGTGCCGATAACCGCTGCTAGTATATTAAACTTGAGCAAGCGGGATGCAATAATGGCAAGCAGAACATGAAAACCAATAAGCGGGGTGAAAGAGAAGGCAATCCCAAAAGCTAGACCTCCTGCAATAGAATGAGGGCCTTCTTTGGTACGTATAAGCCGGAGCCGAACGTAGAGAAACCAACGCCGCCAGCCAATACGAGGCCAGAGGAAGTTACGTAGACGTTCAGAACGAGAAGGTTGGCGAAGGCGAGCAAACATGAGCTTATAGCTGTAAAATGGTGAAGCGGATAGAGATAATAAGCACGCTTATTAAAGTCGAGTAACTGAATAGACGTTCGCTATATTTTCTATATGTGTTATCAGTTTATCAAGCTTTTTGCGATGACTAATATCAACAGTTACGGCAAATGTTTGAGAAAGTTCGTTATTGGTTTGCTCACTTTTTTGAAAATCAAGGCTTTGGATATTGACTCTATCCTCTGCTATGCAGGTACAGCAGGTAGCAATAACCCCAATCACATTTTTTATAGAAATAGAAAGTGTAATAGGATACAAAGAACTCCTCGATTGGCTCCAAATACTATTGGTTGCTGGCAATGTCTTATAGCTAGCATAGAGTTTGCAATGGGGGAGGTGAGCAATAAGACCAAATTGTGGATGGGCAATCCCTAAAATCTTATCACCAGGAATAGGTTTGCAAAGCTTGCATGGTATGATGTTTGCGTGCTGTACTTTTGCGATTGCAGTGCTGTTTCTGATGTCTAGAAAGGTACGAATATGTTGCACGACGGTGTTTTGATCTATTTTTTTTTCAGCTGTCAGAGTAAAGAGCTGGTCTGCAGTATTGCAACCTATTTTGATGGCAACTTGGGGGAGTACTTGCTCTAGTTTTTTGATCGAAATATCATTTTTTTCTGCGAGACTATAAATGATTTCTTTCCCAGCCGTATAGCGATTCTGGCGAGATCTTTGGTTCAGAAACCGCCGAATATAGGATTTTGCTCTTGGTGTGTGGGCAAAGTGTAGCCAATTTGCTGTTGGGTAGGTGTTGTGGGCTGTAATGATATCGACAACATCGCTGTTATGAATTTCGGTAGGAATAGCAACGGTTCTGCCGTTTACTTTGGCAGCTGTGCAAGCAAGACCAATATCAGAGTGAACGGCAAAGGCAAAATCAAGTACGCTTGCACCATTTTCTAAATTAATAATTTCGCCTCTGGGGGTAAATACTTGAATATCTTCCTTGCCGAATGCAAGGCGGGTATAGTTTAAAAATTCAGCTGGATTCGATGGAGACTCATTAATAATGGCGGTAAGGCTCTGCAGAGGATTTGAATCAAGGTTATAAGATTCTTTATAACGCCAATGGGCAGCAGGGCCAAAGGCGTTGATCTCTTGCATCAATTGGGTTCTTATTTGAACTTCGATAAGCGAACCATGGGTAAATACCCCAGAGTGCAACGAGCGATAACCGTTGGGTTTTGGAACAGAAATATAATCTTTAAAGGTATCTGGTTTGTGGTGGTAAGTGGTATGTAGTAGACCTAGAACAAAGTAGCACTGATCAATGTTTTCGCAGATAATTCGGCACCCAAGGATATCTTTGATGTTATCGATGTTATCGAGTTTATCCTCTTGTATTTTTAGCCATATGGAATAGACGTCCTTGATTCTACCATGAACGATGATGCTTTCTGGTGCACCAAGGTCTATGAGTTTTTCTCGTAGTTGTGAGGCAATTTTGTCGATAAACGCATGATCATCTCCTAGCAACTTGGAAACCATTTGCATTATTTCGCTGTGAGCTTGCGGGTAGATTTCTCGAAAAGCGTGAAAAGATATGGTGTTTTTCCAGTCTTCTATACCTAAGCGTCTTGCAATGGGTACGTAGATATCGAGTGTTTCGCGAGCGATTCGCCGTCTTTTGCTTTTTCTGGATATGCCGCTTAGTGTTTCGATATTGTGCAGGCGATCTGCAAGCTTGATGATCAGCACCCTTGGATCGTTGAGAGATGAGATGAGTAGCTTTTGAAAATTTTCTAACTGAAGAGAATTGCTATTTTTTCGTGGATGCTCTTGCAGCCAATTGATCATTTTCTGTTCGGACTGTTTGATCTTGGTAACGCCATCTACCAGATCAGCAACACTTTTTCCGAATTTTTTCTGAATATAATCAATCGGTGTTGCGGTATCCTCGACAATATCATGTAGAAGCCCAGCGATAATCGTATCGCTATCCATATGCTTTTCTATTAGCAGGCGGGCGACATATATGGGGTGTTCAAAGTAGGGCTCGCCCGAGGCACGCTTGGTATTGCTGTGTCCTCTGATGGTAAGCTGGCAAGCCTCTTGCAGGCGAGACGGATCAACGTTCGGCTCGTATCTTACGATATCTTGAAACAATTGTTGTGAATAGTTTTTGAGAGAGGAACGCTCCATAGTCAAAAAAGGGAGGAATCAAAAAAAGAAAACGAGTTGTAAAAAAACTAGGCATCCTCGTCGGACACATCATCATCAAAAGCAACACCATGAGCCATCTGGCTATCTGCAAGGGGGGGGGTACTGGCAATTATATTCGGATACTCAAGTTGCGGTGTATCTTGTCCACTTTCCTCTGTAACGACGGGTTCTTCTACTTGTTTTTGCAGATTACGCTCGTTCTGCATTTTTGCGATAAAGCTTTCTTCTAATACCTCGGGTGCGATGTCGCCTTCTGCGATTTCACGTAGGGCTTGAACGGTTGTCTTTTCAAACTTCTGGGCACGAGTATCCTCGACCTGCAACGTAACCCCTTCAAGGGCTTGACGTGCACGGTGTGATGCAAATAAAACAAGCTCAAAACGACTTTCTATTTTGTCGGTGCAATCATCAATTGTAACGCGAGCCATAATAGTTCCTTATGTAAAGAGTAGATTTTCAAAAGAAGTAGGCAGGAATTTTGCAGATAAACTTACAAAAGACTCAAACATATAATAGAGTATTTTTTTGTGGGATGCTAGCAAATTTTTAGAGGAAAGCGGAGGTAAACGTGCATAGATTATATGCCTTATTACTGGGAATAGTTTTTGTTATCGTAAAAACGTCTGTAAAAGCATTTGTAAAAGTGTCTATCGGCATATTTGTGGGGCTATCTGTAGTAGCATCCTTAGCCTATGCCGAAGCAGAAGGCTCAAAATCCTTTGATAATGGTTGGATTGCAACGGTTTTATCGACAGGAGGTAAGGTTTTGTCTGCTGGTAATTCTGGGAACTTACGAACAAAGCGATTTGTTCAAGCCTCAGAGAAACTTTACGTATTTGATAGGATAGCACTAGAAGATGATGACAGTTCGTTGGTATTGCGTACTGTTGATGGTTGGAAACTATTTTTGCGTGGCAAGGGGTTTATCAATTTTTCTGAAAGAAATCGCAAGACAGGCGGCATGACGATTATTGTGGAAAGCCAACGGCTTTTGTCTGATCCATCAGACTTAGGTTTTTTGGGCAGTGGGGGGGGGGGTGGTAGTGGGGCTCAGTGGTTACATATGGTGATGCCATTTGGTACTATTCAGAACAAGCGAGCAAAGATGCTATTGCGAGGCGGGCAGAGCCACCGTATTGAACTGCACAAGCAATCTTTGTGGGAGATTGTGGTCTTGCCTTATGTTCATGAGGCGGCAAAACCGCTGATTTTGGTACAGACAGCAAGCGGTGATACGTGGCTTGCAGGTCAAGCAAGTCGTGTTGTGATAGAGCAGGGTTCACCTCCGCCAGCGCAAGAGACCATAAAAATGATAGATTATCAAGAAGAATTAGAAGCGATGAATCGTGCTTTTCGCCCCAAAGGACTTCAGTAACCAAACGCAAAGTTTTTTTGAGTAAAAAGCTTTGGATAGGTGCTAAATACTAAATATCAGCGTAGGAGTGCCTTTCGGCACTGCCCCCTGGGTGGGTTACAGCCCCTTTCATCGCAGAACCAACATTTTGAGCGTAACGCCAAATCGCACCAGATTGGAAATCATGTGTGCGAGGCTTCCATTGTTTGCGACGCCCGTCAAGTTCTTGAGAAGAAATGTCCACTTCAATCAAGCCTTTTTCTGCGCAAAGCGTGATGATGTCGCCATCGTTGATAAGCGCAATAGGGCCGCCAACAGCTGCTTCGGGTCCAACGTGACCAATGCAAAAACCGCGAGTAGCACCAGAAAAACGACCATCAGTTATCAAAGCAACAGAATCGCCCGCGCCCTGACCGTAAAGAGCAGCAGTAGTTGCAAGCATTTCACGCATACCAGGGCCGCCCCTTGGGCCTTCATAGCGGATAACAATCACATCACCTTTTTGGTATTCTCGGTTTTGTACAGCCTTAAAGGCATCCTCTTCGCAATCAAAACAACGAGCAGGACCAGAAAAGCTCGTGTTCTTCATGCCAGCAACCTTTACAATCGCTCCTTCTGGGGCAAGGTTGCCCACAAGACCAACAACACCTCCAGTTGGCGAAATAGGGTTGCTAACTGGGTAAATAACGTCTTGATCCTTATCAAAAGTAACACTCTCAAGGTTTTCTGCTATGGTTTTACCTGTAACGGTAAGACACGAGCCATCTAGGAGATCAGCTTCAAACAGTGCCTTCATAATCATCGGCACACCGCCTACTTCATAGAGATCTTTGGCTACATATTTACCACCTGGTTTTAAATCAACAATGTAAGGCGTGTTGCGGAAAATTTCGGCAACTTCAAAGAGATCAAAGTCGATACCAGCTTCGTGAGCTATTGCGGGAAGGTGTAATGCGGCATTGGTAGAGCCACCGGAACAAGCAACTACCCTAGCAGCATTTATTAGTGATTCGCGCGTAACAATATGGCGAGGTCTGATATTATGCTCTAGCAAATACATGACCTGTTCACCGCTTTGCTGTGCATACTGCATTCGTTGCTCATAAGGTGCAGGAGCGCCAGCTGATCCAGGAAGAGCAAGACCCATCGCCTCTGATACGCAAGCCATGGTATTGGCGGTAAATTGACCCCCACAAGAACCAGCAGAAGGACAAGCACATTTTTCAATCGCCTCAAGTTCCGCATCATCAATATTGCCAACAGCGTGCTGACCAACTGCTTCAAAAACATCTTGTACCGTGATATCTTTACCCTTGTAGCGGCCTGGTAAAATAGAACCGCCATAGAGAAATACCGACGGTACATTCAAACGCACCATTGCCATCATCATACCAGGTAAGGATTTATCACAACCAGCTAGACCCACAATCGCATCATAGCAATGGCCTCTGATACTAAGTTCTATCGAATCTGCAATGACTTCTCGGCTGACAAGAGAGGACTTCATGCCAGAGTGTCCCATCGCAATGCCATCTGTAACTGTAATGGTCGTGAATTCTCGCGGTGTTCCTCCTGCTGCTTTCACACCCTGCTTGGTACTTTGGGCTTGTGTGCCAAGGCTAATGTTACACGGAGCCGATTCGTTCCAGCAAGTAGCAACGCCCACAAATGGTTTGGCAATGTCTTTTGGTGTCATTCCCATTGCATAGTAGTACGATCGGTGCGGTGCGCTCTTTGCACCTACCGATACGTGGCGTGAGGGTAAATTTTTTTTGCTGTTGTCATCATTTCCGTACATATCTAAACATCTCCTATTTCATCGAGGGCTAAAACCTAGCATTCAAATGTATGTTGTCTAAAAATCGTAACACCTGCCACCACGCTCCCAGTCGCCGTAGCGAGTAGGCTCAAGACCTCTTGGTCCTCCTATTTCGCACGCTTGGTGGTGGGGCAGCTGTTGGTTGCTATCTTTACGGGTTTTTTCGTCCAGATTGGGGAACACGTTTTTGTCTTCTTTTGTTCTTTGGTTGCTTTTATTAGCAAGGACAGAGGTAAAAGGCGTTGTCATTTGAAATAAGTTGCCATCACAATTGTTACGCACGCCAATTACGAGCGGAGCATAATCATAATAATTAAGATTACTAATCTCGAGGCTCAAGAATTTGACGATTGCGATACATACCGCTTTTTAAGTCAATATGATGGGAACGACGTAATTCTCCAGAATTGTTATCCTCAACAAAGCGAGGTGTTTTCAATTTATCGTGAGATCTACGCATACCACGCCTTGATGGCGTTATTTTACTCTTTGGAACTGCCATGGTTTTTAACTTTCTTTCTTCGTATAGAAAACGTTGCAGTCTTTCTTACCGTAAATTTTCTACTTTTGCAATAAGGGTTCTGTTTTTCACTTCAAAAATTTGACCATTCATTGCTCGAGCTGCATTTTTATCGTGGGTAACCATAATACTAGGAAGTTGTGCTTTCTTTATATGCTCAAGGGTTTGTTGCTGCATCAATTTTCTTAAAGGAGCATCTAAGTTGCTAAATGGTTCATCTAAGAACAATGCTTGTGGCTCCCCTAGCAGGGCTCGTGCAAGTGAAACCCGTGAACGTTGACCGCCTGAAAGGTGAGCAGGATCGTTCAAAGCAAATCCGTTCAAATCAAAAAGAGACAAGGCTTCTTGTATTTTTTCGTTTCTTTCTGTTCTTGGCACTTTTCGAGGAATAGCAAAGGACAAATTTTCGGCAACAGATAGATGTGGAAATAGCAAATCATCTTGAAATAATATACCAGTGCGACGTTTCTCAGGACGCAAAAATGTAATATCAGTGCCGTTTAGCATGATTTTGCCCTCGAACGAGAAGGCCTCATGAAGTGTGCCGCAAAGTGCCGATAAAAAAGTCGACTTTCCACAGCCAGACGCACCCATGATGCAGACAACCTTGCCTCTTTCAACCTGGAAACTATCGATTTCTAACAGTAATTTCCTGTCAATTTTAATGCGTAGCGATGAAATGAAAAGTCCCGAAGACATTCATGCTCCTTATATTTTTCTGGAGGTAATAAAGTAGGCAAGATTCTTTCTTGACCAAAGGATAGCCCAAGCAAAAACCAAAAACGAGAGAAAAGTCTGTAGGCACGCAAGAATAGCAAGAGCTCTTAAATTGCCACCTGATGCAATGGCAATGGTTTCAACTGTTAGGGTGTGAAAACGCCCACCACCAAGTACAAGCGTTGGCAAGTAAAGACTAAAGGAAACGGTAATGCCAATAGCACAAGCAAAGAGTATAGGTGCTTTTAAAATAGGCCATTTGATTTTGAATGTTGCATAGAGTTGACTCCGACCAAGGCAACGGGCAACGGTCATGTAGCGTGTATCAAAGTGCTGATAGGGGGATACAAGCGACAGAAAATGGTAGGGAAACACGAATAGGACATGCCCCCAAACAACGGCAATAAACAGCGACACCGTAGAGTAATCAAATAGAGAAAGTAAGACTTTTAGCCCAAAAACAAAGCAAACTTGGGGGGTGATTAAAGGTAGGTAAATAAGAGAGGTAAAGACAGTTGTGGTGATTTTTGATCGGCCTCTAGAAGAGGCAGAAGTGCTAGACTTGTTTGCAAGAGATGTGCAAGTTGATGCCTCAAGATAAACAATGGATAAAACCAAGGTAACAAGAATGCTGGCAAGAGCGATGGTGAGTGTTGAAACGACTGCTGAGGAATAGCTATCTGTTTGCATCCAATGTTTTAGAGAGAATGAATTGGGCAAAAGGCTAGGATAAAACCAAGAATGGGTAAAAGACCAAATCATCATAACGACAAGAGAGCTTAAATTGATAAAGAAAATAAGAGGAATAAAGAGTAGGCAGACTTTTTGTAGAATAGCCTCGCCAGTAATGTGGCGTTTGCCATTGGCGATAAAGAAAAAGTGGAACAAGCGATATAGCGAGCGAGAAAGAACGTACCAGAAAACCAAAGAGAGTACGCAGATTAAAATGAGTACAACAACGCAGGCAGAGGCTATAAATTGAAAGTGGAGGTCTGGATGATTATAGAAATCGATAATCATCATGGGAAGCCCGCTTGCATACCCTGGTAATAGCAATAAGTTATGCTCAGGGCTTGTAAGAGAAAAAGAGAGTACGACCAGAACAGGCAAAGTGATCTGCTTATGGACAAGAGGAATAACAACTTTAGCCCAAGCTGCAGGAACAGAATAACCAAGGCTTCGAGCGATGATGACAAGTTTATTGGTATTGATTTGAGCGAGAACCCCGAGTGCCATGAGGAGTAGGTAGGGGACTTCTTTAATTACAAGAGCGAGCACCATTGACATGCCGTAGCTATCGGGGGCAAAGGCGTAATCGATGGGCATACCAAAGGAATGGTAGAGAATTCTGCCAAGCGTACCACTTGTACTGAAAAGATAAATAACCCCAAGAGACACGGTTACGTGGGGGATAGCAAGAATAGGGGAGAAGAAGCGTTGAAACCACTGGAGAAAACGCGAGTGAGAGAACACAAAAGTGAGGGAAAGATACACGATTGCAAGCGAAAGCATTGTCGCTGTGATGCCAATACTTATGGTACGCCATGCAGCATTCCAAAAGCCAGGCTGCTCTGCAAGCATTTTAAAATGTTCAAGAGTTATATGGTGGCCATCAAGAGCTGGGAAATAACCAAAAGCCAGAGAGAGCGTAACAAATGCACCAGCTACAATAGGCAGTGCAATGATAGCGATAACGCCCAGTTTTACTCCGCGAGTAAGGGGGTGCATATGGAAAACAGATCAAATTTGGTGTGCACAGAATTTATATTGTTTACTTTGTATGGTAGCGCCTTTGCCAAGTTGTTTGAATGAAGGTACTCCAATCAGGGTGGGGCTCATTTACAGTGTGCTGAAGGGCATTAAGGCTCATGATGGCATCACTTTTTGGCAAGTCATCATAGACAAAAAACTGCGACTGTTGTTTGGATAACTTTGTCGCGTCAAGAACAGATGGGTCACCCCAGTAATTGGGGTTCTGGCGGCGACCTTGTGCCATGGGTGAGAGCAGAAAGTTTGCAAGAACCATCGCACCTTCAGGCGCGTTCGAATTGTAAGGGATAGCAACAAAATTGACATTGCTCAAGCCACCATCACGGAAGGTAGTTACCTGTGTTGTTGTGGGTAAATCGCCTTGGCTGATACCAAGCCATGCGGCATTTACATTAAACGAATAAGAGGCATCGATAAAGCCATCTGCCAGCAAACGTTCCATGCCTACAGCATCAGATGGAAAGTCCTCTCCATCACGCCAAAGATGGGGATGTAAAGCATCAAGGTATGCCCATAGTGGGGAGGTTACTTCCATCCCTTGTTTATCATTCTCAGGAGGTTTTGCAAGGGGACTCAGGTCAGATAAAAGCTCTACAAGCATCTGTTTCAAAAACGATGTGCCGGTAAAGTCTGGCGGTGCTGAGTAGGTCAAACGCCCTTTATTTGCTTTGGCATAAGCGAGTATTTCAGAGGAACTTCTTGCAGGTTTTGGGGTGCGTTTGTTGTCATAAAGTATCACCAATTGCACCATGCCCCATGGTGACTCATAGCCTTCGGTGGCGACTGTAAAGTCGGTTGTTATTGCTGGATTTGTATCAGGAGATGTTAGAGCAAAGTTCGGCAAATCCGAGGTAAATGGACCGTATAGCAGGTCATTCTCTTTCATGGTTTTGAAATTGGCACCGTTAATCCAAATTAAGTCTATCGTGCCGCCACTATCTCTACCAGCTTGCTTGTCGGCAAGTACCGAACGAACAGCATCGCCTGTGTCGTTGATCTTTACGTGGTGTACGGTTACGCCATAACGCCTGTTTACTTCGTCTCCTGCCCATTTCATAAAGGCGTTGAATCTGGTGTCTCCACCCCACGCGTTCCAGAATACATGCTGACCTTTTGCAGTCTTTAAAGTATTCTCCCAGTTTGCGGTTTCTCCTACCGCAACAAATGGCAAGAACATCTGCAGGCATAAAAATAGTACTAAAAAATTACGAACGTTTTTAAAAGACATAAAGGTTCTCCCCTAAAATTTTATTTCTGGATATAAATTTTATTCTGGATAAGGTGCCTAAAGTGTTTTTGCTCTAGATCTTCCCAGTCTAAAAGTCAGTATAAAAGCCATAATGGCATTGCGCAAGTATTGGTTGAAAATCATTCACAAATACGCAGTTAGGAAAAATAACACAAATAAGGAGGTATCACAACAGCGATTAAAATCGTGTCTCAATGGATAGACCTATGTGATAAGTAGAAAAAGAAAAGTCAGCGTTATTAAATACCCTGCTGATTTTTCCGTAGGCCTCCAAGGAAGTGTCGGCAGAAATTTCTCCAACAATTGCCATCGCAAGAGAAACATCAAAGCGATTGTTATCAAGGTTGATTGTCTGCTGCGCAAAATCAACATCATAAATCCAATCTTTGGCACCAACGTTTACAGTGTAACCACCGTGAACGTTAACATTAATTCCTAAACGGCTCGCATCAAAATCGGCAAAATATTGTTGTAAGTTAATGGAAACACTGGGGATAACCCAGCTACCTGTTGCACCGTTTTGACTTATCGTACGGTCAACATCGCTTTTGAGTACGTAAGAGCTTTTGGCAAGAGAGGCCTGATGAAAGGCAAGGTTTAATGACGGTGAGATCAACAGCGTATTTAAGGGAATGGTGGTACCAACGCCACCTTTTCCTGAAAATACCCACGAGCCAGAATCGGTGATGCTGGTGTTTTCCGAGGAGGTCTCGGCATTGTTTATTTCGTGGGCATCGTTAGAGATGTTCATAACTGCAAAAGCAAAGTGAGGATTCATATCGAAAAGGACGTGTGCACCAAAGCCCAAGGATAGGCCTGATGATTCGCTAGTTCTTTCCTTGTCATGACTGATTATCTGGGAATTGTTGCCAATAAAGCCATGAAGACCAAATATCGAGGAATTGTCACCAATGTTTTTGGAATAGTTAAATGATATCTGGGGCGCACTAGACCGGAACTTACATTCTCTTATTGTAAAATCAAAGTTGCCGGAGTAATAAAAAGCAGGCGTAAGGATGGTTGCGGGATTGTCATGCAATTGAAATATGGGCTGTGTATCTGGGGTTGGCAAGGTACCAAACAGCGGATCAGGCAAGGCTGTCTTTGTAAAGAGGGCATCGCGGTAAATAGAGGTTACATAATAAGAAAAAAGAATATCCTGCTGGTTTTGCAATCTGGAAATAGAGAGAAGGCGTTGGTTTTCAAGATGGGCGATACCAGATAGACCTCTGCAATCAGGCAAAGAGAGCGATTGCGCTCTAGCTACGGCCACAGATAGTAATATCACGCTACTTGAAATGATTAGCAGATTTAAAAATCGCGAGATATACCGAAAAAATGAATAAAGAAAATTAGAGTAGCACAAAACTAGAAACTATGACCTGCGGTTAACTGAATGCCATAAGAGGAATTACTTACGGAAGCCCCATCAGCAATTTGAACGGTATAGTACCCCTCTGCACTGAGTTTAAGGCCGCTTAATGTGTTGTAATCTACGCCAAGACCGACGGTGCTATAGGCACTAGAATCCTCTAATTTCACACCACCTGTATAAGCATTATTGAGAAAACTGAGAAGGCGACTTAAAGAACTTTCCGATAAAGTGTTAAAGGTGTTGTCCCCTCTATTAACCACAACGGTTAAATTGTTAGTGACGCGAATGTTGAGATTTGCATCCTCTACATCAACAGTAATTCCAAGATCAATACCAGTATTGGCAACAGTCCAAGCAAGGTTCGCTACTTCATAATTTTGGGAAAGATCGGTATCAAATTCAATAGTAGTGGCTTCTGTTTTCGCGTTAACATTGTGACCACTCAAGTGACCTGCAACGCGGATAAAGCTATCCAAAACAAACCCCAAGCCACCCCCTATACTAGAGAACCCATTATCATGGAAAGGTTGTCCTTTTGGGTCGGTAGCATTACTTGCAAGAATATCAATAGGGGAGGTGTGTTGCGTGTAAGCTAAAAAAGCATACAAGGAATCGCCATATACCGCCGCATACCCACCATAAACAAAACCGTTTGAGGACATTTTGATGTCTTTAAAATCTGTGGTTGCTTTGCCCGTACGATCAACGCTTGATAACGTAAACTGACGGTTTTGAAGTCCAGCAATTGCACCCATATTAAAGGTTACCGTTCCAAGGTCGACATTGATAACATCCAAGCCAAAATGAGTTGCGAAAGGGGAGCCTTGAATTTCACACAGGTTGTTTGTAGTTCCACTAGTACTCAAGCTTGCACTGTCGCGGTTGAGTGTTTGCGAAGGTGTATAGTTTGTATCAAGCCAGAGGGCTATACCCATGTCAGTTTCGTAAGTTCCGTTTTTAACGAAGGAGTTTGCCAATAAAAGTTTTTTATGAATGGCACGATCTCGAATATGACGGCTAACTGCAAGGCTACTGTCGCTTGCAAGAATAGGAGAGAGCCGTAACAGCATAGCAGGGCTTTGAAGCCGGCAATCTGTAACATCGGGAAGGCTTTGTGCTTGAGTTGTCGTGGTAAAGAAGGGAATAAATAATACAGGAAGTAGCAGTATAGGAAGTAGCAGTATAGGAAGTAGATAAAAACGATATAGGTTTTTTGTAATCATATTTTGTTTCCAAGCAAAATAATAGTGAGGGCAAAATAATAGTGTGGTTAGGAACAGGCTAACGGCAAGGCATTAAAAAAGTAATTGGATACCGAGTTTTAAAGTAATATCCTCACCACCGATTTTTTGCGATGTATGTTCACCAAATACCGATTTGTAGCTAACGCTTGCGTATATTTCCTGAGAGTGAATAGAACGTAGGGTGATGGTACCGTCAAATGCGAGTTCTGTCCATTCACTATCAAGATTGACAATACCACTATCGCCCGTAGTAAGGTTCGAAAAATTCCAAGTGGTGGGTCCAGTTGGATACACTCGACGAGCATTGACAACGCCCTTCCAGCCGAAGAATTTTCCAGGATTATTGGTAGCATAATAGGCACTAGACTGCCAGCGAGCGCTCGGTATCACGGTTGACACATCAATGGATGCATAGTCGATTTGTACATTTCCTTGTGTCGTTACCGATAAAGCGTCTACAGCGGCACTTTCGTAGGCAATATAAAGCCCTGCTTCGTGATTGATGGCACCTTGAGTAAAGCGGAATGCTGTTCCAATTTGAGAGGTAAAGCCCAACAAATCATTCAGAGGTGTTTTGACGGTAATGCCTTCTGGTGCTAGTGTTATATCGTTTTTGTGGATGCTTGTAATGGCAGATATATTGAACATTCTTGTCATGTATGCTGCGTAGACACCGGTTATAAGAGATTGTCCATTGGTGTTGGTCGATCCTTTATCATCGGCACCACTTCTGTTGGCGATAGGGTGATTATCTACGTTTAGGCTACTGGTATTGATGGCAAAAGTGACGCCAGCGACGATATCTTCTTGATCAGATAGGAGTGTATCCACACCAGAGGTCACGTTAAAAACGGAAGCTGCACCCTTGCAAATAGAGAAGTTTCGATTACCCGTAGCATAAGAAACAGAATGCCAGTTAATAGAGGACGGATTATCAACAATAGAGCTTATGTTGTCGTGAATTGCGTAGCCGCCAAAAGTTGGATCAAGAAACTCGGAATAGCGTGTTGAGATCTGATCGTTCACAGCATCAAAAAAGGTGAACCTACTGGTACGCAAGTGACGTAACGCCATCGAGGGGATAGCCTCGCGGCATAGTTGGTCGTTATTGTTGGCTGTCTGTGCGTAAGCCGTGGGCAAAAAGAGCATGCCAAAGAACACCAGTATACAAGCTACCAGCATGTTCCAGCAAAGAATGATAGAACTGTGTACTTTTGATAAATTCAACGTTACAACCACCAATGATAGAAATGGACTAAAAATAAAAAAAAACTTATGTAGATGAGTGTTGGTTTTAAGCCTTTTGTATCGGCTGTAGGTGCATGCCCGACTATCAGACTGATTTTTCGGGTACTCCCATATGCACCAAGGTTCATAATAAAGAGGATCGTTCCTTTTGCCAAGTTTTTTGCAATTTTGTTAGATATGACAGAAGGAATGCGGTTGAAAGTACTATCAATAGCGAAATAAAAAAGCTCTCAAACCCTAGGAAGGTGTAGATAGTGGGGCTTGTAAGGGCAAAAGGAAGTTTAAAGTCGATTATACCAACCTCATCAACCTGACGCTCGGCAATTACACGCCCAAGGGCATCAACCACGCCAGATACACCAGTGTTGTTCACGCGAACCAGAGGCAATCCAAGCTCTACCGAACGCCATCTCGCCATCGACATATGCTGGTAGGGTGCTAGGGATACCGTGCCAAACCAGGCATCATTGGAGACATTCAAAAGCCATTGAGGTCTTTTGTTGCTTGCATTGTTTTGGTAGTTGGATAACATTTCGCCTGGGAACAAAATCTCGAAACAAACTGCCACCAAAGCTGGGGGGAAGTACGCGGTGTCTAAAAGAGCTTGCGGGGCTGTTTGTGGCGAATATGCCCCAAGTCTGCCGATAATACGCTCTAGTGCAAAAATACCCAGTGGGGTGTACTCGCCAAAAGGTACCAAGTGGCGTTTGTCGTAATGGCTGATAAGCTTGTTGTGTTTGTCTAGGGTGAGTAGCGAGTTGTAATAGAGGTCCTCCTCATGCGGACTTTGCTCTGTAGAATCCAGATCTGTAGAATTTAGCCTTGGAGAACCCAATGAAATGGTTCCAGCAGCGGGCGTTACCGTTTGTGTAGCTTCTCGCGCTGTGGGCGAATCAAGAAAGACAAATGGCGCTGCAGTTTCTGGCCACAATATATGACGAACCCATGACGGACGCTCAATTTTGCTTAAATACAACATTTTTCCTAAGTTTTGCGAAAGTTGGTACGCGTCCCATTTTTTGTCTTGTCTGATGTTGGGTTGTATTAGGCGAAAACCAATATCATGACGGACGCTTGCCTCTGCAGTAAGTTGCCCAATTCGGTATTGACCCCACACTTGCACAGCCATCAGCAAAGCAAGGCTTGCAAGGGATACCAATAAGGTTGTTCTGCCAGTCCTTAACGAAAGAAAACAGCTCGACAAAGCCGCAAACAGCAATGCCCACACACCAATACTCTCAACACCTAAAATAGAAGCCGTTTGCATCAAGGCATCGGAAGAACCCCAAGTGTAACCAAAACTGTTCCAAGGAAGACCAGTAAGGATATGACCTCGTATGTAATCGGCAAAAGCAAAGAAACCAACCATTGCAAAGAGCCGTGCAAAGCCCAAAGGAAAACACAAACTTAAGATAAAGCCCAGGCCAAAGAAAGACGCCATAAAAGCAGAGAGCGTAAGCACCCCAATTATCGATACCCCAATAACAAGCAAACCACTATCAGCCGTAGCGTAATGAATAGAAAAACTATTAGTAATCCAATAAAACGAAGGCACAAAAAAGCCCATCGCAAAGTAAAAACCTTTTAAAAAGGCAGACCGTAATACAAGAAAATTTGTAGATGCCCCAGTGATTCTCTCAGATTGTTGGCAGCTATAGACAATAATAGCAACGCCCACATAAAAAGCTGCTAGCCAAGTTAGCGGGTATTGTCCTAAAAAGGTCAGGAATCCCGCAAAGCTACAAAGCAAGTAATTACGATGAGAGGAAAAAAAATACAGTAAAAATCTAGGGAGAGAGAAGAAAGGCATTGTGTGCCTTCGTTGAGTATGGCTTTCCATAAGTGATGTCACCTGATAATAAAGGGGTGATCTGGTATTTTTGGATATGGTGGGCGGTGACGGGCTCGAACCGCCGACATTCTCGGTGTAAACGAGATGCTCTTCCAACTGAGCTAACCGCCCTTAATATCAAAGAATGAAACCTAATGCCGATTCCACAGATAGAGATGACTAGAAACGCTATTACGTTTGTAACTACCACTTTCTTCAAGAGAAGCAAACAATATTTTCAATAAAAAATCAAGAAGCTTAAGTAAATCAAAAATAAAAAACCATTTTTATCGTCATGTTGTAACAGGGATCACCTAATAGCTTTGGAATAGGTGACAGTTATCACCGATAGTTTGTTATTTATTCTCTAAGTTTACGTTCATATTCAATTGCAAGTTACAACGTTGCTTTCGGGGATGTTCGTAAAAGATAGCTTACTCTGCTAACCCCATTTTAGGAGTGGACTACGAATAGCAGCAAATTTTATTGGGCAATAGTTGATTTATAGTTGACGCAATAACTAGGGGTTGAATCGTTTCAAAGTTTGTCAAAACGTTTGAGATAACATGTATTTATGATTCAACCCACAAAATTAAGAGGACTAAGATTTTATCTTACGTCCTCTTAATTTTTGTGCTTGTTTGCCACTTGTTTGTCAAATGTGTTTTTTGAAAACCAAGGTAATCTCTTGATAATAATGTTTGAGTGCTTTATCGTTGGGTTGCGGGTGTTGGTGATGTAATTTTTGAGTAGAGGGAGATTTAATGACAAAGGATAGTTTTGGTTGTAAGCAGGCGTTTGGCGGGGAAGAAAAAAAAGGCATTATTTATAGCCTAGAAAAGGCGGAGGATCAGCTTGGCAGTGAAATTAGCAGATTGCCAGTGAGCTTAAAAGTATTGCTAGAAAATCTATTACGCAATGAGGATGGTCGTAGCGTTAAAAAAGAGCATATTGAGGGAATGGTTGGGTGGTTGAAAGATGGCAAATCATCGCAGGAGATAGCTTATCGCCCTGCAAGAGTATTAATGCAGGATTTTACGGGGGTTCCAGCGGTAGCTGATCTTGCGGCAATGAGAGATAAGGTTTTGGATATGGGCGGGGATGCAAGAGCTATCAACCCGCAGGTGCGAGTTGACTTGGTGATTGATCACTCTGTTGTCGTGGACAAATACGGTGATGTGGCAGCTTATGAGCATAACATTCGCCAAGAGTTCTTGCGCAATCGCGAGCGTTACGAATTTCTACGCTGGGGTCAAAATTCCTTCCGTAATTTCCGTGTGGTGCCGCCGGGTACAGGTATTTGCCATCAGGTGAATTTAGAATATCTGGCAGAGGTAGTATGGTGTTCTGATGATGTGGAGACAGTGTATTACCCTGATACGGTTATTGGTACAGATAGCCATACAACAATGGTGAACGCACTTGGTATTTTGGGCTGGGGTGTTGGCGGTATTGAAGCGGAAGCGGCGATGCTTGGACAGCCTGTTTCGATGATGATTCCAGAGGTTATTGGGGTACGATTAACTGGCGATTTACGAGAAGGCATTACCGCAACTGATCTGGTGCTTGTGATTACAAATATGTTGAGGAGTTACGGCGTTGTTGGTAAATTTGTGGAGTTTTTTGGGGATGGTTTGAATAGCTTGACTCTTGCTGATCGCGCAACGATATCGAACATGGCACCTGAGTACGGTGCAACTGCTGGAATATTCCCCGTTGATATCGAAACCCTTCGTTATTTAGAGATGACGGCACGAGACGCAAGCCTTATAAAGAGAGTTGAGGATTACACCAAAGCACAAGGCATGTGGCGTAGTGATGGTGGCGAGCAGACGATATACACCAATACACTAGAATTGAATCTCTCTACGGTTGAGCCGACCCTTGCAGGTCCACGTCGTCCTCAAGATAAAATTGCACTTGGCAAAGTTGCCGAGGTGTTTGCGTCCTCAGTTGATGGAGAAATGAAAGATAGCAAAGAAGGAACAACAGAATCGCTGGCAGATGGTCATGTGATGATTGCAGCGATTACAAGTTGTACCAATACCTCGAACCCAAACGTATTGCTTACGGCAGGCTTACTAGCAAAAAATGCAAGAGAACGTGGGCTTAAGGTAAAACCATGGGTAAAGACCTCGCTTGCCCCAGGATCGAAGGTTGTTACAGATTACCTTTGTAAGGCGGGTGTCGATACCCCACTCAAAGAGTTGGGATTTGACCTTGTGGGCTATGGTTGCACCACATGTATTGGCAATTCAGGACCTCTTGATGAAGCTTTTTCCGAAGAAATTCGCGAAAGAAACTTAAACGTTGCAGCGGTACTCAGTGGGAACAGAAACTTCGAGGGAAGAGTGCATCCTTTGATAAAATCAAATTACTTGGCGTCGCCACCTTTGGTGGTTGCTTATGCGATTGTAGGTGATGTTCGAACCAATATCGAAACAGAGCCACTTGGGCTTGACCTGGAAGGCATGCCTGTGTATCTGCGAGATATTTGGCCATCAAGGAACGCGATTGTAAAAACAGTGGAAGAAAGCGTAGAGCGTTCGATGTTCGTGCATCGTTATGGCAATGTGTTTGAGGGCGAAAAGGAGTGGCAGGGTATCAAATGCACATCAAAAGAGACCTATGATTGGAACAGTGGTTCTACTTATGTTCAGCGACCGCCGTTTTTTGATGAGATGGAAAGTAAGCCCGCTGTTCGTAGTGATATTACAGACGCGCGAGCATTGTTGATACTGGGCGATTCGGTAACAACGGATCATATTTCGCCTGCGGGATCTTTTGGTAGAGAAACACCGGCTGGTTCTTATTTGCTTGATCATCAGGTGCGCCCGGCTGAATTTAACTCGTATGGCTCAAGGCGGGGTAACCATAAGGTAATGTTGCGAGGAACCTTTGCCAATGTGCGTATTCGCAATAAAATAGCAGCAGAAACCGAGGGTGGCTTTACCAAGCATTATCCAACGGGTGAGCAAATGACCATCTATGATGCGGCGGTCCGTTACGCTTTGGAAAACACGCCACTTGTGGTTATTGGCGGCAAAGAGTATGGCACGGGTTCCTCAAGAGATTGGGCGGCTAAGGGTACAAAGCTTCTTGGGGTTCGGGCTGTTATTGCCGAGAGCTTTGAGCGTATTCATCGCTCGAACCTGATCGGAATGGGGGTTCTACCGTTGCAGTTTGAAAATAGCGTAAGTGCGGTTAGTCTGGCACTTGATGGCTCTGAAACCTTCACGTTAGAAGGCGTAGATGCGTTAGAGACCAAAGGCAAAATCGAGCTTTCCATTGTAAGAGTGGACGCCACCAAAGAGAAGGTCACCCTACTTGTTCGTATTGATACCGAAGATGAGTTGTCCTATTTCCGCCATGATGGCATCTTGCCTTATGTCTTGAGGAGGCTGATGTCGGATACGACAGCCAGAACAACTTGAGATGCTGGAAGATTGCACGCTTTTAAAAGAAGTGAACTTTCCCGATGATGTTCGGCGATTGTCCGAGGCATCCTTACCAGTTTTGGCAAAAGAGCTACGACAATACGTGGTGGAGGTGGTCTCGGAAACAGGGGGGCATTTAGGAGCAGGGCTTGGTGTTGTAGAGCTAAGTGTTGCCCTGCATTATGTCTTTAATACACCTAAGGATATTCTCATCTGGGATGTTGGGCATCAATGCTATCCTCATAAGGTGTTAACAGGCAGAAAAGAGGCACTGCCAACTTTGCGACAAAAGGATGGATTGTCGGGCTTTACCCAACGTAGTGAAAGCATTTACGATCCTTTTGGAGCTGCACACAGTTCAACCTCGATAGCCGCAGCAATGGGGTATGTACTAGCAAGAGACATGAAAAAAGAAGATCACCATGTGGTAGCGGTAATAGGTGATGGTGCCTTGAGTGCCGGCATGGCATACGAGGCTCTCAATAATGCAGGTGGTGAAAAAAAGCGGCTTTTGGTGATACTAAACGATAACGATATGTCAATAGCACGGCCTGTTGGGGCGATGAGTGCGTATTTATCGCGGTTGCTGTCTTCGCGGCCTTACTTGCAAATTCGCAACTTGGTTCGTAGTCTTGCAGGTAAATTGCCCGCTCCTTTCGAGATCACAGCCCAACGAGCCGAGAAATACGCAAAGAATCTACTAACTGGCGGTACGCTTTTTGAAGAAATGGGTTTTTATTATGTGGGCCCTGTGGATGGTCACCGTCTTGATTTGCTGGTGCCACTATTGCAAGAGAGCAAGCAGTTTGATGGTCCTGTTTTGTTGCATGTTGTTACGCAAAAAGGGAAGGGATACCCGCCGGCAGAATCATCAGAAGATAAATTCCACGGCGTAAGCAAGTTTGAGGTCTCAACGGGCAAGTCAAAGTCAAAAAAAGATGCCTTGCCAAGTTACACCAAAATATTTAGCGATGGTCTTTGTGCCCTTGCTCAAAAAGACGATAGCGTAGCAGCCATTACCGCTGCAATGCCAAGTGGTACAGGTCTGGATAAATTTGCCGATATCTATCCAGATAGAATGTTTGATGTCGGTATCGCTGAGCAATACGGTGTAACCTTTGCAGCGGGCTTGGCAGCGGCAGGTATGAAGCCTTTTGTAGCGATTTACTCTACGTTTTTACAGCGAGCGTATGATCAAGTGGTGCATGATGTTGCCATTCAAGGTTTGCCTGTCCGTTTTGCTATCGATAGAGCGGGACTTGTTGGGGCTGATGGTGCGACCCATGCAGGTTCGTTTGATCTTACCTATCTTTGTTGTTTGCCGGGCTTTGTGGTGATGGCAGCAAGTGATGAACAAGAGCTGCAACGCATGATAATGACAGCCTATACCATTGATGACAGACCATGTGCGTTTCGGTACCCAAGGGGAAGCGTTACAGGCATTGGTGTGTTAGAGGACGTAAAACCCTTGGAAATTGGCAAAGGACACCTGATAAAAAAAGGCAAAAGTGGTGTGGCGGTATTGTCTCTTGGTGGGCATCTTCGGACGGTAATGGTAGCAGCAGAGCAACTCAAAAACGGTGAGTCTGGACTTGATATCACCGTTGCCGATGCTCGTTTTGCCAAACCTATTGATCGCGAGCTTTTATCCGATCTTGTACGTAATCACGATCTTTTAGTAACCATCGAGGATGGTGCTATAGGAGGTTTTGCTTCTCAAGTTTTCCACTGTTTGAGAGAGGAAAATTTAAGTGAACAAACCAAACTTGTACCGATGGTTTTCCCAGATAAATTTATCGCTCATAATACGCCAGCGGGTCAATACCAAGAGATTGGCTTTGATGTGCGGGGTATTGTTGATACTATTTTAAAGAACATTTCGTAGTTTTGGTACTCGAAATCTGATATTGCAACGCAATATAATTTTGACAATACGGCAAAAAATGCTCTAGAATAATTAATGCGTTATTTTTTGATGGGTTGTTATAGGAGTATGAAAATTTATGTCATTTAAAAGAAAAAAAATTGGTTTAATCGGTTCAGGTAATATTGGTGGGATTTTGGGGTTATTAACAAGCTCTGCGTCGCTTGGGGATATTGTCTTTTTAGATATATCAGATGGCGTTGCCAAGGGTAAGGGTGTAGATATTCAGGCACTTGCACCTGTGATGGGCTTGAATATGCGTATTGATGGTGGTAGCGATGTTTCGTTGCTCTCTGATTGCGATGTTGTGATTATTACGGCGGGCATTCCCCGAAAACCCGGAATGAGCCGAGACGACTTGGTAGAGGTCAACGCAAAAGTGGTGAAAAAAATAGCAAAAGATGTTGCGACGCATTGCCCTGCAGCTTTTGTGATATGCATTACCAATCCGCTTGATGTGATGGTGGGTTTGTTCCAGAGAGAATCAGGGTTGCCACCGCACATGGTTGTAGGCATGGCAGGCGTGCTGGATAGTGCAAGGTTCCGTGCGTTTTTGGCAGAGGCTTTGGGCGTTGCCCCAAGTGCTGTGAATGCGTTTGTTTTGGGTGGGCATGGCGACAGCATGGTACCCGTTGCAAAATACGCGAATGTTGGTGGCGTGCCACTTACTGAGATTGTAGAAATGGGCTGGTTATCACAGCAAAAACTAGATGAAATTATTGCCCGTACGCGTGCAGGCGGTGCCGAGGTGGTTGGTCTGATGGGAACATCTGCGTATTTTGCACCAGCTGCAAGTGGCGTTGCTATGGCACGGGCGTACCTGCATGACGAGAAACAGATTATGCCTTGTGCCGCACATTTGGACGGAGAATACGGCGTTGATGGCTTGTATGTGGGTGTGCCTGTTGTGATTGGTGGGGCTGGGGTTGAACGCGTTATTGAGCTTCAGTTAGAGAGTGACGAGCGCCGTCTTTTTGATCATTCAGTGGAGCAAGTACGCGATTTGATAAAAGTATTGGAAGGTTTGATAGCCCAAGGTAAGGTCTGATTTCATGGAAAAAATTGCGAAAACAGCAGTTCTTAACGCAGCCTCTCGAGTGATTGTAGCTCTTGATGTAAAGGGTAGAGAGCAAGCAGAAGAACTGTTGTCTGCACTTTCTGGTGATGTGAAATTTGTCAAAGTTGGTTTCGAGTTGTTTTTGTCGTTGAGAAAAAGTTGGATTCAAAAGATGAAAAAGCAAGGTATTTCGATATTTTTTGATCACAAATTTTTTGATATTCCTCGCACGGTAGAAGCAGGGGTTTGTGCTGTTGCCAGTATGGGGGCCGATTGCGTGACGGTTCATGCAGAAGCGTCAACAATGGAGGCCGCACTAAAGGGTAGAGAAAAAGCCGAGGTAGATGGACTTGAGCAGAAAAATTGCAAGATACTAGCCGTTACGGTACTTACCCATATGGAAGAAAAAGATATTCACAATATGGGGATAGATACCCAAACAACCGTCAAGGCATTGGTTCTTACAAGAGCCCGTCAAGCTGCGGCATTCGGTGTTGATGGTGTGATTGCGTCAGGGCTTGAAGCACCGTTGATTTCTCAAGATAGCACGTGCAAAGATTTATTGATTGTAACTCCGGGTGTTCGTGAGCCGCAAGATGCTTTGGGAGATCAAAAGCGGGTGATAGATGTTCGTTCCGCAATAGAGGGCGGGGCTGATTATATTGTGGTGGGTAGACCTGTGGTGATGGCAAAAGATCCACGAGCAGCTTTTTGCCATTATGTAAGCAGGTTTGAAGAAGGCTTGTTGCAAAGAACATAGCAATGGTAAAAAGATTTAAAAAAATGGCAGAAAATATTGAGAGAGAGGAATCATCATGACAGCAAACGAAGCAACGGATAAATTTTATTTGGTAAACGAAGCAGATGAACGAATTTGTGAGTTGTCCGTGTTAAAAGGTAGCGTGGGACCTGATGTAATTGATATTCGCAAACTTTATAGTGATACTGGTTATTTTACCTATGATCCAGGTTTTACCTCGACGGCATCTTGTACATCGGAGATAACTTACATAGATGGCGACGCTGGGATACTGTTGCATGGGGGGTATTCGATAGAAGATCTTGCAGAAAAGAGTTCTTTTTTAGAGGTTGCGTATATTTTATTACACGGTGAGTTGCCTTCATTAAAGGAACTCGATGAATTTAGAAGTATTGTTACGAATCACACAATGCTGCACGATCAGTTACACAACTTTTTTAAAGGTTTCCGCAGAGATGCCCATCCGATGGCGATTACCATGGGTGTTGTGGGGGCGTTATCATCCTTTTATCACGACTCTCTCAATATTGAGGATCCACGTCATCGCGAGATATCCACGTTTCGTATGCTGGCAAAAATGCCTACAATTGCTGCCATGGCGTTTAAATACACCAAGGGCGAACCCTTCATGACACCAGATAATAACTTGGATTATGTTAGTAATTTTTTGCAGATGTCGTTTTCGATGCCAACGGGACCTTATGTTGTTGTAAAAGAAGTTCGCGATGCCTTGGAAAAAATATTTGTGTTGCATGCTGATCACGAGCAGAATGCCTCAACCTCTACCGTTAGAACAGCGGGATCATCCAAAGCCAATCCATTTGCATGTATTGCTGCGGGGATATCCTCTTTGTGGGGGCCATCTCATGGTGGTGCGAACGAGGCGGTTATCTTGATGTTAGAAGAAATTGGCTCTGTTGACCGAATTGAAGAATATATAGCGAAGGCAAAAGATAAAAACGATCCTTTCCTTTTGATGGGCTTTGGTCACCGTGTTTATAAAAACTATGATCCTCGTGCGGGCGTACTAAAAAATTCGTGCGAGGAAGTTCTAGGTGTTCTGGGCAAGGGCAATGAAGAGCTGTTTGTTCTTGCAAAGGAACTCGAAAAAATAGCTCTTGAGGATGAATATTTTATCGAAAGAAAGCTTTTCCCTAACGTCGATTTTTACTCAGGCATTATTTTGAAAGCGATGGGTTTCCCAACTTCCATGTTTACGGTATTGTTTGCTGTTGCCAGAACTGCAGGATGGCTTGCACAATGGAATGAAATGTTGCAAGATTCATCGCAGAAAATTTCACGTCCTCGTCAGCTATACGAAGGACCACCACAAAGAGCCTATATTGATATGAATAATAGGTGATAAACAGTATTATTCGGAGGGACTTATTTGAGACCTGCTTTTTTAAATGTGTCACTGTTTGCAAGTTTTTTATTGATATTATTTACGGGATGGTTGTTTTTTTCTCCCATCGGGAAGTTAAATAATGCTCCTATTAATAAACGATTTTCCATTGTAATCAATAAGCCTTATTTTGTGGCAAAAGATGGAAAGACTTTGCTTGTCTATGACCGTATTTTTTACAATGAAGCCGAAAAGCACTTGAATCTTACAGAGGGAAAGATCTGTCTCTATGACAAATATCGTGCGGAGTTTTGTAGTAGTGGACAGGTAGATTATTTTTTAGGACCTTCTAGTGATATTGTGCAGACCAATCAGTATTTTGTCTTGAAAGAGGATACAGTGGAGATTCAGATGTCCTATAAGGGAGAATTTTCAGATGGAGCAAAAGGCGTTAACAAGCTGGTATTGTTACTTGATGAGAATCGAAAGATAACAGTGAAGGAGGGGGCTCCTTTACAATTTGATGTGATCCGTTAGCTATAATAACGATTGGTGGATACTTGATATCTTGAAGCAAGGCAATAGAGAGAGATGTATATAGAAGAATTACGCTTGAAAGGGTTTAAGTCTTTTGCTGATTCTTTGGAGATGCCGCTTTCTGAAGGGTTAACCGTGATGGTTGGTCCTAATGGAGCGGGTAAGTCGAATATTATTGATGGCGTGCGTTGGGTTAGTGGCGAAAGTTCTGCTAAAAAGGTGCGAGGGGGGGAGTTAGAAGATTTAATATTTTCTGGCACAAAAGAGCGAATGCCTCTTGCCGGGATGGAGGTTGGGATATCTATCAAAGGTGTCGACCGTGAGAAATTACGCGTTTTCGGAGATAATATCGATAAAGATAAACCTTGTGTTGATTTGGTTCGAAGATTAGAAAAAGGCAAAGGATCAACCTACCGTTTGAACGGGAAAGAGGTCTTAAAGCGTGAGGTCGATATTTTTTTGGGAGATATTGCGTTTGGTGGTGCAGCTCTTTCTATTGTTGGTCAGGGCTTGGTAAGTGATATCGTAAGTATGGGCGGTGCCAAGAGACGAAAAATATTAGAGGCAACCTCTGGTCTTCAGGGCTTGCGAGAGCGTTATCTTGACGCAGGCATGCGATTACAAGGGGTTGAAACCAATCTTGAGAAATTAGAAGAGTTTGAAATTATTTTTAGTCGGCAAATTGCTGATTTAGAGGAACAAGCAAAGAAAGTTAGACTCTATCGGGGGTACTCTGCACAAATAAGGAGCATTGCTCTTTACGGCGTTACAAGAGGTGTGACGGAAATGGAAACACAGCTTTCAAAGCTGGAAATAGAAGAAAGTGAGAAGAAAACCGAAGAAATTAAAGTGTCAAGAGAGATTCACAAGGAAAATCAGATTCTTTCACAGATGCATGAGCAAATCAAATTATTACGCAATGCAAAAGAGGAACGCTTTGCTGATGAAAGGGAAGCACGATTTGCTCTGCGCTCTCTGGAGATGAAAGAAGAACAAACCCGGGCAGAATTGACCAGGCAAGAAGAGGAAAAACATACGATCGGCAATGATTTACAGAGAGAACAACAAGAGCTAGAGCAAGCAACAACGAACATTGCAACAGCAAGAAACGCCCAATCACTTTGGGAAGATAAACGTTTAGAATCCGCACAAATTGCAGAGAAGAAAACAAACTTGCAAACACTTTACAAAAGCATGCAGGAAATCGAGAAATCTTACGAGAAAACCTATAGCGAACTTACAGTCCTTGTAAAAGAAAAAGAAAAACGTCAAGATATGTTCGCTTTTGCAAGTAATCGTTTGAAGGAGAGCGAGCTTGTTTTTAATAAGGCAGAAGAGGCCAATAAGCGAGCAATCGAGGCGTGGAATAGTTTGCAAGATACGGCAGATAGCGGGAAAGAGCGTGCTTATTTAGTAGAGCAATTAGAGCAAGCAGAAGAACAGATAAACGTTGCAGAAGAAAAGAGAGAGCTACTTGTTGCGCAAAGAGAAGACGCTCAAAATATCTTTGATACGAATAAGAAAGATCAACAACATTTGCTGCAAAATATTCGTGAGAACCGGATGAATGCAGAGGTAGAAAGCCAAACACTGCAACGAATTCTTTTTGATGAAATACAGTCCGAGGACTCAATTTTAAAAGAAGTCAATGTCGAAAAAGGCTACGAAGCAGCGGTCGATAATTTATGGGGCGAACGTCTGCTGTCAGGAAAAATTACAGAAGGTATGCTAGGTCAAGGCTGGCGTAGTGACTTGGGAGAGAAAAGAGTTACTCAGGTGAAGCTAGAAGGGGTAGAACCGCTGTCAAACTTTGTTGGCGTGCCAAGTGTTGCCGCACAATCACTTTCGAAAGTTGGTGTGGTTGATAGTATTGAACAAGGCTTTGGGTTGCAAACGCAGTTGCAAGAGGGCGAGATGTTGGTCACCAAGGATGGGAGTATTTGGCATTGGGATGGGTACGTGAAAATTACGTCAGAGGGTAAAAAAGTTGCAGATAGTTTGCTGACATTAAAAAAGAGGTACGAGGAATTGTTATCTCAAATCAAAACACTATCGGTCAAAGAAACAGCCGCAAAAAAAAAGATAGAGTACGCACAACAGACCTTTGATGCATACTTGAAAGAGATCAAAAAAGACATTGCAGAGCAAGAAAACTTGGTGCAAGAAGCACAGATGAAGAGAGATGAGATTGCTACTGATTTTGATGAGGTAGAGAAATCTTTGCAAGGTTTGCAGAGAGAACGAGAGCGTGCAGAGTGGGAGAAAAAACAAAAAGAGGAAGCTTATCAGCAAGTGAAAACTAGCATAGAGAAAGAGCATAAATCCTTTAAAAATCACGAACTTCTTTACCAAGAAATGCCAAATTTTGAGGACAAAGAGCAGCACTTAGAACTCTTGAAAACAAAGCGGAAAGAAGGCGTTTTCTTTTATGAAAGAGAAGGTAAGTTGCTGAACGAAATGGAGCGAGAAAGTGCGGTTGTGAATGAAAAACTTGCATTGATTGCAAGAGATATATTGGAGTGGGAAGGGCGCATGAAAAGGGCACAAGATAGGATTGATGCGTTACATAAAAGAGAGCGCGCATTAGAGGAAGTTCACAGTAAGGCAATCGAAAATCCGCAAGATATGGCGTTAGAGAAGCAAAAATTATTGGTAGAAATTGAGAAGCAAGTAGGCTTATGTAATGAGGCGGAACAGAACCTTTTAAAACTTGAAGCAGAGGAGAGGCACACGCACGATTATTTGCGTGAGCGTGAGCGTTCGTTATCAAAAATAAAAGAAAGTTTGGCAGCTCTTAGAACAAGGAAAGAAATGTTAAAAGAGGAGGAGAAACGACTGCAAACAATAAAGGAAGAGAAAGAAAGGGAGTATACAGCTTTGGGCTCAGAAGTTAATGATGAACAAGAAAAAAAATGGCGGCAAAGCTTTCAAGATCAAAGTTATGAAGAACTACAGGAGCAACAAAAACAGATAGAAACAAAACGAGAGCGTATGGGGGCTGTTAATTTACTTGCCGAGCAAGAATTGAAGGCAAAGCAGGGCGAACAAGAGGAGCGATTATTACAGATTAAGGACATTCGTGATTCTGCGATGTTGTTGAAGCGTTCTCGCGAGGGTTTAGAGAAGGAGGCTGTTGGCAAATTTTTAGAAATTTTTGAAAAGGTTAATCAGTTTTTTGGCGAGAATTTCCGTCATGTTTTTGGCGGTGGTTCTGCCAGTTTACTTTTGAGCGATCCAAGCGACGTACTGCATAGTGAGGTTGATGTTATTTTAAGCTTGCCTGGTAAGAGAGTAAAGCATTTGTCTTTATTATCAGGCGGAGAACAAACATTGGTTGCTCTTTGCTTACTTTTTGCTATGTTTAGAACGTATAAAGCTCCGCTCTATGTTTTGGATGAAGTGGACGCAGCTCTTGACGATGTGAATGTTGGGAATTTTTGCGAGCTGTTACGGCAGAACGCTTCTTTATGGGGTATGCGTTTTCTGATTGTATCTCATCACCGGCTTACGATGGCAAGTGCGGATAAGCTCTTTGGTGTTACGATGGTAGAAAAGGGTGTTAGTAAGCTAGTTTCTGTGGATCTGGTCGATGCGTTAGAGCACCATCACGAGAAAACAAAGTAATAAAGGTCAAATGTATAATGAGAGAAGACAAAACGTCAGGTAAGCAAAATAACCAAGGAAACCCAAGCAGGGAGAAAATAGTGAATAGTATTTGGGGAGCCATTGTTCGTAACGGAGAACTCATCGGCATATCAGTAATTGCGATAGTACTTTCATTGATTATTCGTAGTTTTTTGTTCGAGATGTTTTGGATTCCCTCTGGTTCTATGGTGCCAACGCTGTTTCGAGGTGATTTGATTGTTGTTTCTAAAACTAGCTATGGCTACAGTCGCTTTTCGTTTCCCTACGGTAGTAAATTGCCAGTGGGTGGCAGATTGTTTGGAGAACACCCCGAAAGAGGAGACGTTCTAGTATTTCATGGTACGTTTAAAGATATTGATTATGTCAAGCGTTTGGTCGGGCTTCCCGGAGACACCATTCAAGTTCGTAAGGGTATTTTATTTGTGAACAATGAGCCTGTACGACGAATACTGCTTGAGGATTATATCAAGGAGGGAGAGATGCTCCCAGAGCAATACACGCAAATCTATAGCGAGAAACTTCCTGGTGGAAGAGAGCATTTTATTTTGGAAAGCATGGGTGACAGAGGCTATGCGGACAACACGCCATTACACAAAGTGCCAGAAGGACACTTCTTTGTGATGGGTGATAACAGGGACAATTCGGTGGATAGTCGTTACGTAAATGATGTCGGCTTTGTGCCATATGATAATCTTGTTGGGCGGGTCGAGATGGTTTTGATCTCGTTTGATGGCCCTTGGTGGAAAGTCTGGGAATGGCCGTTTACCATACGCTATAATAGGTTGGCGGCTCCAGTTTCGTAATGGCGATGATATTTGGTGGTTACGCTTTTAAAAACCAAGATTTATACAAACTTGCTTTAACCCACAAAAGCATTGCAAAGGATGGCGTTGGCAATGAACGACTGGAATTTTTTGGCGATAGAATTTTAGGCGTTGTGGTGGCAGATGTACTTTACCATCGTTTTCCCGAAGACAGCGAAGGGGTGATGGCCGCACGTTATACGCGTTTGGTGGAGAAGAAATGCCTAGCAGATATTGGTAGAAAGGAAAATCTTGATAAAGTATTATCTGTTGACTTGAAAGAGGACCTTGCATCTTTGAGTGAGACTGTGATTGCAGACGCGGTTGAAGCCTTACTTGCGGCAGTCTATTTAGATGGAGGTTGGGATGCTGTGAGTGGCGTTGTGATGAGGATGTGGGGAGATGATTTACAGCTTGTGGGGGCTCAGGCTATGGAAGCATTGGTTGATAGTAAAACGCAATTGCAGGAGTATACGCAAGGTAAGGGTTGGGGGTTACCTCTATATAACGTGATAGAAAAGCAGGGCGAAAAAGATCACGAGCCTACATTTTTGGTAGAAGTTTGTGTTTGCGGTACAAGTTTGGCAAAAGGTAGTGGTAGCAATAAGCGCAAAGCGCAACAAGTAGCAGCCCATATAGCATTAGAGAAATTTTTAGATGATGACAACAGAAAATGAATCTGGCAGACGTTGTGGTTTTGTAGCGATTATTGGTCCGACAAATGCTGGCAAGTCGACATTGGTAAACCGCTTGGTTGGGGCGAAAGTATCGATTACAACGCACAAGGTGCAAACCACGCGAAGCAATGTTCGTGGTGTGATGGTACGAGAGAACACACAAGTTGTTTTGATTGATACGCCGGGTCTTTTTAAGCCGAAAAGAAGGTTTGATCGGGCGATGCACAAGGTAGCAGAGCAATCTATTGAGGGCTGTGATGTTGCTGTTTTTGTGGTGGATGCAAGTGTTAAATTGCATGAAGGTGTGTACAGGGGGCTGTCTGTTTTGAAGGAAGTGCAGATACCTGTGTGGCTTGTTTTGAACAAGGTTGATAGGGTAGAGGATAAGAAAAAACTGCTTGATATTTCGAGCCTTTTGTTTGCGGAAAAAACATTTGCGAAAAGTTTTATGTTGTCGAGCATCAAAGGACGCTTAGGGGGTAGAGGCGGTGGTGGTTTTAGAGAGTTTGAGCAAAGTTTGATGGATGCTGTACCTGTTGGTGAATGGCATTTTGCCGAGGATGTTTTGTCGGATGTAACAGACCGTCAATTTGCGAGTGAACTTACGAGAGAGCGTTTAATGAGCATTGTTCACCAAGAGTTACCATTTCATATGATGGTAGTGACCAAAAGCTTTGAGCAAAAGGAGACAAGGCTACACATTTCGCAAGAAATTGTTGTACAAAACGAGCGACATAAGGGGATGGTTTTGGGCAAGGGTGGTGTTCACTTGAGCCTACTTGGCAAGCAAAGCCGTTTATTGATGGAAAAAGTATTTGAAAGACAAATCCACTTGGATCTATGGGTACGGGTGAGTAGTAAATGGGACGAGGACAAGAAGCACTTTGAGGAGTGGGGGCTTCCGTACGACGTGTAGTTATTTGATAATATCGAGGATATGATTGGCAGCGGTGACAATCTTAGTACCAGGGCCAAAAATAGCACGAACGCCTTTTTTAGAGAGAAAATCGTGATCAGGGCTTGGTATAATGCCACCACAAACTACGTTAATGTGGCAGGCTTGGTGTTTTTGAATTTCATTAATAAGTTCTGGAATAAGGGTCTTATGAGCTGCAGCTTGCGAGGAGATACCAACTACGTGGACATCACTATCGATAGCTTGCATCGCGGCCTCTTTAGGGGTTTGGAAAAGGGGGCCAATATCAACATCAAAGCCTAAGTCGGCAAGCCCAGAGGCAATCACCTTTGCGCCTCTGTCGTGACCGTCTTGCCCGAGTTTTGCTACAAGAATTTTTGGCGGGCGTCCGTGGTTATCTTTAAAATCAGCAATTCTTTTTTTCAATTGATGTGCCTCCTCGTCATCTTGGAAAGCACGGCCGTAGACACCAGAAATGGTTTGAACATGGGCGGAAAAACGTTTGAATACTTTCTCAAGACACTGGGAAACCTCGCCGACTGTTGCTCGGGCGCGAACTGCTGGGATGGTTGCTTCAAGTAGGTTTTGTTGCTCTGACGAAGCTGCAAGAAAGAGATTATCAAGGCTTTGCTTTAAAGCTTGCCGGTCCCTTTGTTGTTTAATCTCACTAAGGCGGCGAACTTGGGCATTGCGAACAGCGGTATTATCGATATCACGTATCTCAACAGGTTCCTCGCCTTCGGAAACATAGGCATTAACCCCCACAATGATATCCTCATTCCTATCAATTTTAGATTGGCGTTGAGCCGCAACAGCCTCTATTTGCAATTTGGGTAAGCCTGATTCTAAAGCTTTTGTCATGCCACCAAGGCTTTCGATTTTGTTGATGATAGCCGTTGCCTTTTCAATAAGCTCGTTTGTTAGGTGTTCAACGTAAAAACTGCCACCAAGAGGGTCTGCAACAGCGGTGATAGCAGTTTCATCCCTGATAACAAGCTGTGTTTTTCTGGCAATGTCGGCAGAAAATTCGGTTGGTAAGCCAACTGCTTCATCAAGGGCATTGGTGTGTAATGATTGCGTGCCACCAAGAACCGCTGCCATTGCCTCAATTGTCGTGCGGACAACATTCGTGTGGGGACTCTGCTGTGCAAGGGAAACACCAGAGGTTTGGCAGTGGGCGCGTAAAATACAGGATTTTGGATTTTTCGGTTGGAATCGTTCTTTCATAAGCCTTGCCCAAAGTGTTCGTGCGGCTCTAAGCTTGGCAATCTCATGAAAAAAGTTCATGCCAATGGCAAAGAAAAACGATAAACGTGGCGCAAATTCATCAATATCAAGACCCCGTGCATGAACAGCTCTTACATATTCAAGACCATTGGCAAGGGTAAAAGCAAGCTCTTGAACAATCGACGCACCAGCCTCTTGCATATGGTAGCCTGAAATAGAGATAGGATTGAATTTAGGAATGTGTTTTGCCGAAAAAACCATGATATCGGTGGTAATTCTCATAGAAGGCTTGGGTGGGTAGATATAGGTGTTGCGAACTAGAAACTCTTTCAAAATATCATTTTGTATTGTTCCGTTTAGTTTTTCCATCGCAACGCCTTGTTCTTCTGCTGCTACTATGTAACCTGCCATAATGGGCAAAACGCTACCGTTCATTGTCATAGAAACAGACATACTATCAAGAGGTATATTGCGGAATAGGATTTTCATGTCTTCCACGGTGTCGATCGCAACGCCTGCCTTACCTACATCCCCTACAACGCGTTCGTTGTCTGAATCGTAGCCTCTGTGGGTTGGTAAATCAAAGGCAACCGATAAACCTGTTTGCCCGGCTTTTAAATTGCGAATGTAAAACGCGTTTGACTCTTCAGCCGTCGAGTAGCCAGCGTACTGCCGCAGTGTCCAAGGCCTTGTCGCATACATCTCAGGGTGCGGACCTCTGGTGTAAGGAAAAGCACCAGCACGACCAAAATTTTCTAAATACGCTTGCGGTATATCCTCTGGTTCGTAAATAGTTTTACCAGAGCTTATATCATCAAGTGCTTTTTTCTTTGTATTTTTCATATGGATTTGCGGTTGCGGTTTTTTTACTTTAGCGATATGTTTTTAGTTCAAGGAGGGGGATATCTTTCTTTAGTGGCTACCCTATTATACAATAACTTTCTATTTTTTGTTGAGATTTATCAGATGAGAAAAGCATTTGTTGCAGTATCTTTATTGTTGGCTTTGTTTTTATGGGGCATGGTTTCTTTTGTTTATGCGGCACCTGTATCTGTTTTAGAGGATAAGCATTGGTTATCTTATGACGAAGATAGCACACAAAAAGTCGATCATGTTCTTTGGGATGGTTTTCTGTCGGTTTATGTGAGTGCCAGCAAAGATAATGTTAACCGTATTCGTTATCAAGATGTAACCGATAACGACAAGCAAATGTTAAAAGACTATCTGTTTATGCTTGAGAACACAAAAGTGACAGCACTTAATCGTAACGAGCAGATGGCTTATTGGATTAATTTTTACAATGCATTAACCGTGAATGTGGTTCTTGATGCTTACCCTGTTGATTCTATCAAGGATATCTCAGGCGGACTTTTAAGTTTTGGGCCTTGGGACAAAAAATTTGTCGAGGTCGAAGGGCGTATGCTTAGTTTAAACGACATTGAGCATACTATTTTGCGTCCTATTTGGAAGGATCCGCGTATTCATTATGCCGTGAACTGTGCCTCTTTTGGTTGCCCTAATTTGGCGTTGCGTGTTTATGATAGTAGCACTTTAGAAACCATGCTAGAGAATGCTGCCAAAGATTATGTTAATCACGAAAGGGGCGTGCGCGTAAACGGTGAGCAAGAACTTTTTGTATCCAGTATTTACATATGGTACAAGGCAGACTTTGGTGGCACCAACCAAGGGGTTATCAAGCACATCAAAGCGTACGCAAAGGAACAGTTACTAGAACGTTTGCAAAAGGGAGCGTTCGTAATTGCAGGCGATGGTTATGATTGGTCTTTGAACGAGCTTCGTTAGTGAACGAGCTTCGCTGGCGTTATTGGTACTAGAATCAGGTATTCCCACAATCAGCATTATGCACGAATTTAATAATATGCGGAAGAACCTTTTCTTTAAATTTTCTACCGTTAAATACCCCATAGTGTCCAACGCTCTTGATAAGTTTGTAGTTTTTGTAGCGGTTTGGTAGTTTTTGCATGATATCAAGAGCGGCTTTGGTTTGCCCAATACCACAAATGTCATCGTTCTCGCCTTCAAGGCACAGAAAATGGCTAGCAGTGACGGAATTCATGTCAACGTGTTGCTCGCGGTGGTGAAAAGTATTTTGTGGAAGGGAAAAATCCTTAAAAACACGTTCGGTTGTCTGTAAGAAAAAGGCCGCAGATAAATCCATAACGGTTTTGTATTCCTTGTAGAAGAGCCACTTTTTCTCGGCACTCTCGTGGTTCCCTTCAATAACAGATTGAAACATATTGTAGTGAGATTGCATATGTTTCTCAGGGTTCATCGCCATGAAGTTGAACAACTGCAAATATCCAGGATAAACAAGGCGACCAGCCCCCTCAAAGGAAAGAGGTACGGTTGAAGTAAGGCTTTCTTTCATCCACTTGATGGAGTGTTTTTCTGCAAAACGGTTTACAGCAGTAGGGTTAATTCTTACATCTACAGGACCTGCAAGCAGAACGTTAGAAAGCGGTACAGAAGGGTGTTTGTTTGCTGCCATGATAGCGTTTGCGGCAAGAACAGGTATTACAGGCTGGCAGACTGCCATGGTATGCACGCTACGATTATGGCGGTCATGCAAGAAATCACAAAAATGGATAACGTAATCAATGTAGGTATCAAGATCAAATTCACCCTTAGATTGCGGGATTTCACGAATGTTTTTCCAAGCGGTGATATAGACATCAAAATGAGGCAACAGTGCAAGTACGGTCTCTGTTAGGAGTGTTGCAAAGTGTCCTGAAAGAGGCGCAAAAATAAGTAGTGGCGGCTTGGCTGTTTGGGCATCTTTTTTTGATTTGGTGCCGATGGGGGTCGTTTCAAAATAGATAAGCTTGCAGAAGTCTTCATCTGCTATGCAAATGTCTTGTACTTGATGAAGTACGCCATCACGGGTAATCTGCTCGATATCAAATTTGGTTTCTTTGTGGTGGAGAAAAAAACTTTCGTAAAGCTGTGCACTTGCCCGAGCATTACGAACCGAGGCATAAGGCGAATCAGTAAAGTTTTTTAGAAAAGAAAGCGCTATCCGATTAGCGTCTCTTGAGGGTTGGAGAAAACTTCTCTGGAGTTCACGGATAGAATAGGTAAGCTCTTTTGGGTTTGGAAAGGGGCTAAGAATCATTTATTGATTCTGTGCCTGTGATTTTATCTCAAGGGCGGTTTCATTGGTAAAAGCAATGATTTTTTCCTTGATAGCTTCAAGCGATTGATTTTTTCCGTATTTTTCTAGCACGTCGAAAGCTGTTTGGGCAACAAGCGTTTGACCTGTTTGGATAATATCTTTTTCGATCAAATTCAGTGTAAGTTGTTTTTGTTGATCTTCTGTTAGACTACAAATACCTGCAACCCATGTAGCAAGTTTTTTATTGGCGACATTGCGAATTTTAAACTGTTGATCCTCATTGAAGGTATGTTCTTTTAGGAAAGCGTTTTTTCTATCGTCGAATTTGTTCATGATTCCTCTGATTTGATTTATTTTTATACTTCTTTAGCGATTTAGTGCTTTTTTTTGAATTTAGGAAAACATAAAAGAAATGTATCATTGAGTTGATGATAAGACAAGATTTTTAGTAAAGTGGCTCTTGAGCGTAAGATGGAAGAGTAAATTTTAAGGAAAGTACGAATGGATTTTAATCGATTTTATTATCACATGACCTCGACTGGTGGAAGACGGGTATATTTGTTGTTGCAAGGTCGGGAACTCTTATTAACCCACGAGAAGAGATTGAAAGATGAGCAAGATTTGCGTTATGTTTTGCGGGAGCAGGATGTTGATGAGTGGGAAGAGAATTTTGTGAGGCTTAGCCCGTCTGGCAGGTTGCCGGTGTTAGAAATTTGCAGAGGGGAGGATCGTGGCTTGGTGGTGAGTGGCCCGCAGGCTTTGAGTGAATATGTGATAGAGCGTTACTACGAGGGTGACCGCCTGCGTGGTACGGATAGATCAGGTAGGGCAAGAGTACGCAGCTTTGTGCATTACATTGATGACGTTTTAGAGCAAGAATCGATGGCACCAATTTTGAAAGAGCGCTTACAGGTGGGTTGGGATGTGTGTGCAAGCCAACATGTTTTGGACTCTGAAAATTTGGCGAGAGGGCGAGAGAATTTGCGAAGGCACTTAGAGTATTTTGAGTATATTCTAGCAAGGCAACCTTATTTTGTTGGTCATCAACGAACCCTAGCAGACATTGCAGCCCTTTCTTCGCTAACCTTGTTAGATTACTTGGGGGAGATAGCGTGGCAACGACCTGGCATGGATCACTTACGAGAGTGGTACCGGACACAAAAAAGGTATTGTCGCAGTTTGTTAGAAGAAAGCCTACCAGGCTTTGAGCCACCAGAGAATTATAATCGGCTACAGGTATGAAGGTATTGGGGTAGGCTCAAAACTATAGTATCGCGAGGGTGTTAGCACGCCCGTTAGGGGAATATCGAACTTGTCGCGAGGTAGCGGTGTTTCGCTATATTGTTCGTCAAAAGCAAGCCCAATCGATACAGCATTAGGTAGAAGAGCAAGTGTTCGATCATAAAAACCACCGCCATAACCAAGGCGAAATCCTTCTTTATCAAAGGCTAAAAGCGGTACAAAAATAATGCGAGGTTCTACAGGTTCGCCGTTTTTAGGATGGCTTGTGCCCAAACTACCTTTTACCATCTCGCAATCTGCGGTGTAAGGTCTGAAAATTAAAGGGGTATCCTTTGCAATAACGATAGGCATGGCAATGTTTGCTCCTTGTTGCATGATAGCAACAAGCAATGGCAACGGATTGATCTCGCTTCCGATCGGCATGTAGCCTGCCACGATTTGGCTGTACATAGCAGAGTCCTCCACTAAGGGATTGATTTTTTTGGGAATATGTTGTTTAAGAGATTCTAGCAAATCTTGTGATATGCTTGTTGAAGTAGATTTTTTCCATTGTTCTCGTTTTTTGAGCATTTGCGTCCGAAGTATTTTTTTTTGCTCGTTTACAAGCATAATCACGGTGAAACTCCTTTCCAATTTTTTTTGTTTGGGTCATGTGCAGTGTTGCGGCATGGACAACGACTAGCCCTGACAATTCTTTAGTGTAGAAACCCTATTTTCCAATGAAACAGCAAGTTCAAGATAGCCTATCGTTTTTATGGCATTCATGCAAACATCCTAAAATAACGGGTGCCCAGTTTCCAAGTAGTAAATGGTTGTCGCAAGCAATGGCAGCAGACGCCGACCCAGAAAAGGAAGGTGGCATTGTTGAACTTGGACCTGGTACAGGTGTGGTCACTAAAAAATTACTTGCCAAGGGCTTTGCACCCGAAAGGCTCTGTGCTGTTGAATTATCACCCTCTTTTGCGGATATTTTCCAAAATAGGTTTGCTGACATCAAAATTATTCAGGGTTCTGCGTTCGAACCACAAGAATGGCAACAGGAAGTGCCTTTCAAAAAGGTGCAGGCCGTTATTTCTAGTCTTCCTTTGATGTTGTTCTCGAAGGAGCAAAACGCAGAATTGCTAGAGAATGCACTGTCGCCTGGCCGTATCGGTGCCGAAAAAATAATACAATTTAGCTATTTTGGTCGGGAGCCTATCCGTAACAATGAAGAATTAAAGAAACGTTTCAAAATAGAGAGATTATCTTTTGTTTGGCTCAATGTGTATCCTGCTACGGTATGGCGTTATACGCGGAAAGATCAAAATGGTCGATAGTGCTCTTGTCTCTATCGTTCAGATGGATGCTGTTCTCGGAGATATCGAGGAGAACATAAAGCGTGTCCAGTTCGAGATGAGAAATGCGTGGGAACAAGGGGTCGATATTTTGTGCTTTCCCGAGATGGCGGTGTGTGGGTATCAACTGGAGGACAAAGCTTTTAATGTTACGTTTGTCAAAAAAGTAGAACACGCAATAGCAGAACTTGCTCTGTCGGTAGGGGCAGATAAGGCGGTATTGGTGGGCGGTTTAAATCTAGTAGAAGATCAGTTAGTAAGCCACTCGCAAAAAGCCAACAAACTTAATATTCCAATTGCGTGCAATAGTGTGTATTTGCTGTCTGATGGTAAAATAAAGGGTGTCTGGAATAAGCAAATGCTTCCCAATTATGATGTGTTTGACGAGAAACGCCATTTTGTTAAAGGTCAAGGAATGGGGCCTATTCAGGTTGCAGGGGTAAAGATTGGCGTTCTTGTATGTGAAGATTGCTGGCATCCTGATGCAGCCGAATTGTTGGGCGAATCAGGGGCAGACCTCATCGTGATTTGTAATGCCTCTCCTTATGAACAAGATAAACCAATGTATCGTTTGCAAGCGGTGCTAGAGTGTGTGGTAAGAAGTGGCGTTGGTTGTATTTATCTGAACATGGTGGGCGGTCAAGATGAACTGGTCTTTGATGGTGGTTCTTTTGTAGTAGAAACTGGCGGTAGTGTTGTGGGGCGGTTGCCATATTTTGAGGAGGCAAGAGCCACAATGCGGTGGCAAAAGGATGAGGAAACTGAAAATTACAAGTGCCATGATTTTGTGGTAGATTCGAAACTGTTAGAGGGCGCTCTTACCATACGACAAGGGTATATGGAAAGAGAGGAAGGCATCTACGGGGCATGCGTAACCGCTTTACGCAGTTTTGTAGAAAAGAATGGTTTCCAAGGGGTGTTGCTGGGTTTATCAGGGGGAATTGATTCGGCGTTATCATGTGCAATAGCGGTAGATGCGTTAGGTAAGGATAGGGTGCGGACGTTTAGATTGCCTTCAAAATTTACAAGTGATGTCAGCATGCATCTTGCCGAGGGAATGAGCAAAATATCGGGCTTTGAACAGTTGGATCATGGCATAGATGGTATTGTTCAGGTACTAGAGGGGGAGATGCAGTGGGGGCGTGAAAATGCGTTTAATCATGCACGAGAAAACTTACAAGCGAGGGTTCGCGGGGTGGTTTTGATGGCAGAGAGCAATGCGAGTGGTTATTTGTTGTTGACGACTGGTAATAAGTCAGAGCTTGCAGTAGGTTATACAACAATTTACGGTGATATGTGCGGTGGGTACTCATTACTGAAGGATATGTACAAGGGGGATGTGTATTGTTTGTCGACTTGGCGTAACCAAAACTACCGTGCGGGCTACCATGGCGTGTTGGGAGAGGTTATTCCGCAAGGGATTATTGATAGACCGCCCAGTGCTGAACTGCGAGAGAATCAAAAAGATTCAGATACACTCCCGCCTTATGAAATTTTAGATAAAATCTTGCAAGGCTTGATAGAAGAGGCTTGCTCGCAAGAGAAGCTGATAGCATTGGGTTTTGATAGGGAGGTGGTAGAACGGGTTGTTGGTTTGTTGAGAAGGAGCGAGCATAAGCGTTATCAATCACCGCCGGGTGTGAAATTGAGTAAAAAATCATTTGGCAAAGGTTGGCGGTTTCCAATAACAGATAGGGAGGTGTAGTTTGCTGGGGTTATTGTTCAGTGTTGGGTTGGGCGGCGGGATAGGAGCCATGCTACGATTTTTGATACAAAGAAGTTTATTAGACATTGCCGATGGTAGTTATTGGGGAATTATGATTTGTAATGTGGGTGGGAGCTTTTTAATGGGTTTACTGGGGGTTTGGTTATCGGGTTTGACAAATGAAATAGGAGAGACCTTAAAAATGTTTTTATTAACTGGGTTTTTAGGAGGTTTCACGACGTTTTCGGCATTTTCGCAACAGAGTATTGATTTGTTGGTCTCTGGACGTATTGGATTGTTGATGTTTTATGTAGTAGGTGGCGTGTTCGCATCATTTTTGATGCTGTGGTTGGGTTTGCGAACGGGGGCGGTACTATGGGGAACTTGAGCAAACTAGAAGTAAGTAAACAGGAAGAAGAACAAGCAAAGTACGTGGTATTATCAAGAGATGATACGGGCTTGTTACTGTTGAAGTATTTACAGAAGCGTTATCCACAGTTACCAAGAGGTCTTTTAGAAAAAGGTTTGCGCAAAGGCTGGGTGCGGCTTGATGGAAAGCGGGTGAAATCTACTCGAATTTTGGCAGAAGGCGAACGTTTACGACTCCCCTACTTTTTTGAAGAACGGGTAAAGAGAGATCCTTACAAATCAGGCGAGAAAGACAAAAAAGCACTGGAAGATATGGAAATCTGCAGAACGGCGGGCTACATTTATTTTAACAAGCCCGATGGACTTTCCATGCAAGGAGGCAGTGGTCTTGTAAGGAGCCTTGATGGTATGTTGGGAAGCTACAGCGAAAAAACAGAGGAACGTCCACGCTTAATTCACAGAATAGATAAAGAAACAAGCGGTGTTGTCGCCGTAGCTCGTACCCTTAAAGCTGCACGAGAAGGCTCGCTGTTGTTTGCCGAAAGTGGTGTGGTAAAGCTCTATCTTGCTCTGGTGTGGGGGGTAACAGAAAGTAGTGGTGTTATCAGTGATGATGTGGGTGGCAAACAAGCCATCACACATTATAAGCGCGAATGGTACAATGAAAAACAAGGTGTGAGCCTATTGAGCCTTGTGCCGCAAACGGGCCGGAAACACCAATTGCGATTGCACATGACGTACAAGTCGGGAGGGGTTGTTGGTGACAGACGCTATAGCAAGCAAGATTCTGTAAAACAGAAAGGGCAACGATTAATGTTACACAATGCCCTATTAGGCTTAGAAAGCAAATGGGTAGAAAGTGGGCCTGATAAAACTTTTAAAGAGCAACTAGAGCGGTTTGGCTATGGTGGCTCTTTTTGGGATGGTGCGGGCGATATCAAGAAGTTATGGCAGGAATTGCAAGATGAAATGTTTTTATAAAAAGGCAGAGATCGTAAGTAAGAACGATGTTTATGCGTTGTTACTGGATGGTAATATTGTGAACACCCCAAGGGGTGAGCCTATTGCGCACAAAAGCGAAGCACTTATGCAGCAGGTACTGAAGGAATGGCAATCGCAACGCATTGGGGAACCAATGAAGGTTGCGACAATGGGCATCACTTGTTTGCTTCATGGTTTGTTAGATGGTATTGGCAAAGATAAATTTGTGGCGATAAGTGAGATGCAGAATATTCTGATTACTGATTTAACCCTTTATAGGGCAGAGAAAGATAGGGCACGAGACATGTCGTTATTGCGAGAGGCACAAGATCAGGCGTGGTCTTGCAGTGTTCAAACATTTGAGGAGGGGGTAGGCGTATTACTAGAGGTGCGGGAGGGGGTGATGTACCAACATCAGAACATGAGAAGTGTTAGCAAGGTTTTCAAATGGTTAGAGAGCTTGCCCGAAGATGATATTTTAGTGCTGAGTACGGGTTCTGCACGCTGTGGCTCGCTGGTGTTGGGTTTTTGTTTATGGCAAGGGGCGCAAGCTGGTGAAATTTTCAAGAAATGTGTGGTGGAGGAACGTTTTATTAGTGAACAGTTGGGGGAGGATGAAGAGGAGCAACACCGTCAGCAATTATTATTGGCGTCGCTTGAGGAAGTGGCACTTTACAAAGCCTTACTTTAGGAGTTCTTGAGAGAAAATGGAGATTATCTCGTTGCAGAAAGGGCGGGTGTTGAAGTTGTATCCAGGCGTGCTTTACGAGTTTGATCTGGTGGGTGGATACGGGTATGCTATTTTGATGAAGAAGTACGAGGTGGAAAGAGACGAGATGGCCGGTAATTTGTTATTGATTTTGCCTGGGATACATGAGGTTCGTCCAGAAAGATTGGATAAGGTATTAAAACCCTTGCTACAAACAGGGAGCGATGTATATTACATGATGTTTTTTCCAGTAGAAATGGGGTTGAGGCGGGGTCTTTTTCGAGCAATTGGTATTATCAGAGAAATTGATAGTTGGTTTACACCAAATTTGCCAGTAGAGAGTGACTCTCGCCGCACGCCATGGTATTGGTCATCAGTTGATGATACGTGGTCATTTATGCCAAGCGGTGTAAGCCAATTGGATGGTTACAGTGTTTCGAGTATTGCTCTGTTGAGGTTGTTGAAGGGTCTTGATATTGTGCAGGTAAAGGCCAAGAAAGAAAAAATAGGGAAGGGTAGACCCAAGCGTAAGATAGAAAGGATATAGAGAATGTCAGGAAGTTTAAACAAGGTTATCTTGGTAGGAAGGTTAGGCAAAGATCCAGAGGTACGGTCGATGAACAATGGCGATCGTGTTGCCAATTTGTCGCTTGCAACCTCTGAGTCGTGGAAAGATAGCTCAGGTGAAAGATCAGAACGCACCGAATGGCACCGTGTTGTTTTATTTGGTAGTGGTTTGGTTGATATATGCGAGAAACATTTGCAAAAGGGGAGCCAAATTTTAATAGAAGGCAAGTTGCAGACACGTAAATGGCAGGATTCATCAACAAATCAGGATCGTTACTCTACAGAGATTGTGGTCTCAGGGTTTGGCGGTAAAATGGTGATGCTAGGTGGTAGGTCAGATGGCGGTGGTAGGGGAAATGACGGCGGTTATGGTGATATGCAAGGATCAAATAATAGAGGAGCAGAAAGTAGTGGCAATATGGGGGGAGGTAGTGCTGGAAACAATATGGAAAGTCCAGACGATGATTTTGATGATGACGTACCGTTTTAATGGCCATTAATGTTTACAGGACTAGTAAAAGAACAGGGGGTATTGGTGTTTTGTGCGCCTAGTGCAACGTCTTGTGCAGATAAAGCCTCAAAAGCCTCAGATATGTGCTTCGGCATTAAAAGCCGGTTGTTTGTGGCAGAAAGTGTAGTGCAAGGCAGCTCTATATCGTGTAGTGGTGTGTGTCTTACGCTTACAAAGTGCGAAGAAAATATTGGTTTTTTTGATATTTCGGAAGAAACCATACGTTGTACAACACTGGGTGATTGGAACTTGGGCGAGTGCATCAACCTAGAAAGCTCTTTGCAGGTAGGAGACGAAATGGGGGGGCATGTAGTGAGTGGTCATGTAGACGGTATTGGCGAGATTATCTCAAAAACCAAGGAATTGGGCAGTTATGGTTATGTTTTTGCCGTGGAAAGGGATCTTGGTAGCTTGATTGCGAAGAAGGGTTCTGTTGCCGTAGATGGTATTTCCTTGACCGTAAATGAAGTTACAGACAAAACTTACCAAACCCACTTTCAGGTAAATATTATATCGCATACTTATGAGGTAACAACAATATCGCTGAAAGAGAAAGGTTCTAGGTGTAATATAGAGATTGATACATTCATGCGTTATGTGGCAAGGTTGAAGAAAATTGAAGGTTTAGAGTAAAATGATGGTAGAAATCTCGCCGATAGAAGATATTATTGCAGACATCCGTGAGGGAAAAATGGTGGTGATAGTCGATGATGAAGATCGAGAAAATGAAGGGGATGTGATCTGTGCCTCAAGCTGTGTAACAGGAGAGCAAATTGCGTTTATAATGAAGGAATGCCGGGGATTATTGTGTATCTCGTTTGATGATGCTGGTATGGAAAGACTGGGTCTGCAGAAGGTTCGCTCGAAGGGGGAGAGTAAATACGGCACATCGTTTTATGATTCAATAGAGGCAGGTGAGGGCGTAAGTACGGGGATATCGGCTTTTGATAGAGCTTGTACTATTCGCACGGCAGTGGATGAGGATTTGGGGGCGAGTGGTGTGGTTGTTCCAGGTCATGTGTTTACGTTGCGAGCAGCAGATAACGGCGTGATTTCGCGTAGAGGCCATACCGAAGCATCCTATGATTTGGCACGGTTGGCGGGCAGGGGAAGCTCTGGGGTTTTGTGTGAGGTTGTAGGAGATGATGGCCGTATGCTACGTCTTGAGGGTTTAAAATTATTTTGTGCAAAACACGATTTAAAACTGGGTACAATAGCAGATTTGGTAACTTACCGTCAGGAGAACGGTGTATGAGCAAGCAAATAGCAATAGTGTATAGTGATTATTACAAAGATATTGCCGATTACTTGTTAGAGGGTGCAAAGCACCAGATAGTATCTTCAGGATACGAGCTTGAGGGTCTTTACCGTGTTTCAGGTTCACTTGAGCTTGTGGGGGGGATCAAAATTTTATCGATGCGGGGGGCAGCAGCAGGTTACGTGGCACTTGGTTGTGTTTTGCGCGGCGAGACGACTCATTACGATAGTGTGAGCAACGAGAGTGCTCGTGGCTTGATGGATTTGAATCTGGAAGGCATAGCGATAGGCAATGGTATTTTGACTTGTGAGACTTATGAGCAGGCTTTGGTGAGGGCAAGACCGGACAAAAAAAACAAGGGTGGTGAAGCAGTAGAGGGCTGTTTGAGTCTTTTGAGGTTGCAAGATGTCGTCTAATCAAAAAGAGAAAAAAGGAAAATCCAAAGGGATGCCAAGGCGTCGTTCTCGATTGCGAGCAATACAGGGTCTTTATATGTTATCGCAGAATGAGGAACTTGAGTGGGGGGAGATTTCCGAGGACATGAAAAGCAGCTGGTTTGCAGAGGGGGAAAGCCTAGAGGATGCAGAAAAGGAATGTGCTACTCTTGATAATCTGGTGTGCGATGAGAAACTGTTGCAAAATATTATAGAGGGTTCGCGTTTGAATACAGCAAGGGCAGATGCATTTTTAGAGAGTAATCTTTCGCGTTCTGAAAGCATTGGTCGAGTACCTTTATTGTTGCACTGTATTGTTCGGGCAGCACTCTATGAGTTAGAAGACTTGCAAGGTGAGGATGAAAAGCGTATAATTGTTGCAGACTATGTTGCTGTTGCAGGTTCTTTCTTTGGAAAGAAAGAAACAGCACTGTTGAATGGCTTGTTATCAAAGATGATGATATAAGGGCTGTTGATGGTGGCAATACAAGAGAAAATGAGAGACAGTAGTAATATAAAAATGCTAGAAAAATCAGCAGTACTTGATGTAACAACAAAGGCGTGGGATAAAATAAAAGATCTTGTTGGGGAGGGTGGTAGTGTTCGTGTTGATGTGGGCAAAAAGGGTTGTGCGGGCTTGCGTTATGAGGTTAATCGGGGAAGTAGGGTTGGCAAGTATGAGGAAGTTGTCGAAAAAGACGATTTGCGTGTTTTTATTGCAACAGGGGCGGTGATGTTTTTGTTGGGGAGCAAGATGGATGTAGAAGAAGATGACTTCGGTTGGAAGTTTACTTTTGTTAATCCCAACGAGAGCGGTCGTTGTGGCTGTGGCTTGAGCTTTTACGTCTAGAATAATTAACCATTTATAAAATGATAAGGCAGTAGATATGATCAAAACAATGTCGAGGGGAGTGGGTTCCAGAACACGAGGCAAACCATCTTCGTCACCGCGTAGGAATGTTGGCGGTGGAAACTCAGGCAACCAATATTACGAATCGAATGGTCCAGGTTCTGTAAAGATAAAAGGCAACACTTCGCAAATTTTAGAGCGTTATACAAGTCTTGCAAAAGATGCACAGCAATCTGGGGCAGATAGAGTGCAAGTTGAAAGCTTAATGCAACATGCGGAGCATTACGCACGTGTTTTGAAACAGAAAAAAGAGAGAAGCAGCGCTGTTCCTGTGCGATCAAATGGCGGACAAGAATCACGGACACAAGAACCACGGGGACAAGAATCACGGACACAAGAACCACGGACACAAGAACCACGGACACAAGAACTACCCATCACCCGCAGAAGGAACCGTTTCGATTCAGACGGACCCCGTATAAGAGCGAGCGAGCCAAAAACCAAACCTAAAAACGCAACTGTTGCTGATAGTGAAGATGATGATAAACAGGGGCTTCTAGACGTTTTGGGTATTGAGCGCGAGGCTTAAAAATGAAGTTTTCAGGTTGGCAATTATTTCGGGAGGGACTGAAAGGTCACAAAGGCTGGTATGAACATTGGAAATCACAAGAGAGGGCTCTGGAATCTTACGATGTTGTGATCATTGGTGGTGGTGGTCATGGTTTGGCAACAGCGTATTATCTGGCAAAAAATTGGGACGTTGGCAAGATAGCCGTGATAGAAAAAGGATGGATAGGTGGCGGTAATACTGGTCGCAATACTACTATTGTGCGGTCTAATTATTTACTTCCTCAAAGTCTAAAGCTTTATGATCATGCTTTAAAGCTGTGGGAGGGATTGTCTGAAGATCTCAATTACAACGTGATGTTTTCGCAAAGAGGCGTGTTGCACATATCTCATGACGAACACGATTTGCGAGAAACCGTAAGAAGGTGGCACGCAATCAAGGCAGGCGGCGTTGATTCAGTGTACATGACACCATCAGATATCAAAGAAAAAGTACCTATCATCAATATCAATGCACGTTTCCCAGTGTTGGGTGGGGTGTTCCAGCCACGTGCGGGCGTTGCAAGGCACGATGCCGTTGCGTGGGGCTACGCACGAGCTGCAAGTGCAATGGGCGTTGATATTATAGAAAACTGCGAGGTCACAGGGTTTGATATTAAGCAATCCCGGGTAGTTGCTCTTGAAACAACCAAAGGTACTATAAAAGCTGGCAAGGTTGGCATGGTCGCCTCTGGTCATTCTAGTATCATGGCACAAAAAGCAGGTTTTAATTTGCCGCTTTTGATCAGTACGTTACAGGCTGCGGTAAGCGAACCGATCAAACCGATTATTGATACGGTGGTAATGTCAAACGGTGTGCATGGTTATATTAGCCAGTCTGATAAAGGCGAGCTGGTGATCGGTGCTGGCACCGATATGCCTTTAAATTACAGCCAAAGAGGTGAATATAATTGGCTTGAAGATAGCTTGTCTGCACTTGTGGAGTTATATCCTTGCATTAGCAGATTGCGAATTTTACGAACATGGGGTGGCACGGTGGATGTTACCAAAGATAGAAGTCCCGTTATATCGACGACACCTGTTGATAACTTGTATGTAAATTGTGGATGGGGTACAGGTGGCTTTAAGGCGACGCCTGGTTCTGGTCATGTATTTGCAGATTTAGTTGCGATGGGTGAACCTAATGATATAGCAGCACCTTTTTCGATGTTTCGCTTTGGAGCTGGGCGTTTGGTCGATGAAGGAGCTGCTGCAGGTGTTGCGCATTAGTTTTTTTGATAAAAACTCAAGTAGTGAGGAAGAATGTTACAGATAGATTGCCCTTGGTGTGGCAAAAGAGAGGGATTAGAGTTTCATTATCAGGATGAGGCAGATGTTAGGCGACCTTCTTTTGATGATGAGAGTTTAGAAAACTGGTCGAAATATATGTACAATCGGGATAATACCGCGGGCTGGCAACGAGATTTGTGGCGTCATGTTGCTGGTTGCAGGAGATTCTTTTTTTTAGTACGCAACAGCAAGACCGACGAAATTGCCGGTAGTTATAAAATAGGCGAAGAACTATTTCCTCTACCAAAAGAGTAGTTTTTTAGAAAGTATCAGGAAAAGGCATACTGAAACAATGATAAGAGAACCTATGAATAGAGTTGATGGTTTTGGCAGATTAAACCGAGAACGTGAAGTGAGTTTTCTTTACGATAACGTGGTGATGAAGGGGTATGAGGGGGATAGCGTTGCATCTGTGTTGTTGTCTTATGCTAAGAAAGTAGTGGGTCGAAGCTTTAAGTATCACCGTCCTCGGGGCTTGTTGGGTTTTGGAAGCGAAGAACCCAACGGCTTGGTTTCGTACGGTAGTGGGGGAAGCGTAACGCCGAATACACGGGCAACTATGCTAGAAATTCAAGAAGGTATGGAGGTTTCTACGCAGAACGCTTGGCCGAGCGTTGATTTTGACATAGGTGAATTAACCAGCCTGTTTGGACGTTTTCTGCCAGCAGGATTTTATTACAAGACCTTTATCTATGGCTGGAAGTTTTACGAGCCATTGATACGTAAAATGGCAGGTCTTGGTACTGCTACAACAGAGATTTGCGAGAGCAGTTACCAATGGCGGCACCATCATTGTGATGTGTTGATTATTGGCGGTGGTTTGTCGGGCTTGAGTGCATTAGAAGAACTTATGGATCAAAACTTGCGGGTTATGTTAGTGGATGAACACGCGGATCTAGGGGGGTGGCTTTTGGGTGATCACGTTGAAATAGACGGTATGCAGGGTGCAACTTGGGCAGAGGAGGTTGTGCAAAGAGCACGTAGTTACGATAAAATTCAGTGCCTATCAAGAACAACGGCGATGGGGCTTTACCAGCAAAACTTGGTGGTAGCATTAGAGAAAATAGATGGCTTAGAGACTTCTGACTTGCGTCCGAGAGAAGTTCTGTGGAAAATTAGAGCAAAAGAAGTCATTCTAGCAAGCGGTGCAATTGAGCAGCCAAGTGTGTTTGTGGGCAACGATACTCCAGGTGTAATGATGGCAGGTGCTGTCAGGCGTTATCTCCACCACTACGGCGTGCAAGCGGGTAAGCAGGTGGGCTTGGTTACCAATAATGATGATGCTTATCAAACCGCTTTGGCTATGCATAGTGCAGGTTCAGAGGTGAAGGTGATTGATTCTCGCCCGAATCCAAGAGGGCTATTTGCCGATAGGGCAAGAGATAGCGGCGTAGAGATAATGGAAAGCCGATCGATTTGGCAAGTACAGGGAAGGCGCCAAGTTAAAGGCGTTGTACTTCAGCAATTATTGGATGGCAGTGTTGGGGTTGAGAAAAATTCAGAAACTTTTGATTTGGACCTGGTGGCAATGTCACAAGGTTATGTGCCAGCTCTTCATTTATACGGTCATCAAGGTGGCAAACTTATTTTTGATGAAGATAGGCAAATCTTTATACCGAAGGAGAGCCAACGAAAGGGCTTACAAGTTATTGGTATGGCACGGGGGCTTGAGGGTGTTTGGTCTGCTTATCAGGATGGTAAAACTGCTGCAAAAGAAATCTTTACGCGTTTAAAGGTAAAAAAAGCAAAACAGCAAGCGAGTGATCACGCTATCGTTGTTCTTGGCAATAAGCTTGGAAAAAGTAAAGATGCCACAGTAGATTGCGAAAAATCATGGTTTTCTAATTTGAGTCATCGTCCAGAAAAACAATTTATTGATTTCCAGAATGACGTAACCGCCAGAGATATTATGCTTGCCCACCAAGAAGGTTTCCATTCGGTAGAGCATCTTAAGCGTTACACAACGCTTGGCATGGCAACAGATCAAGGTAAGACCAGTAACATGCAGGGCTTGATGTTGATGTCGAAATTGCGCATGGAGGCTGTACAAGCTGTGGGTACTACCAAGTACCGTCCACCTTACACGCCATCAACAATCGGGGCGTTTTCTGGAATGAACAGGTATGACCAATTCGAGGTAGCCCGAACAACTGCTGCCCACAAGCTGCAAGTCGAGGCTCATGCGGTGTTTGAAGATGTTGGTAATTGGAAGCGAGCAAGATATTACCCACAAGATGGCGAGACCATGTTTGATGCTGTGCAAAGGGAGGCAAAGCAAACTAGGGAATTTGTGGGTATGATAGATGCGTCCACTTTGGGTAAGATCGATATAAAGGGCAAGGATAGCCTTAAACTATTGGAGATGGTTTATAGCAATGGGTGGAGCAGTTTGGCTGTGGGCAATTGCCGTTATGGTATCATGTTGAACGAGGATGGGATGGTGATGGATGACGGTGTGACAGCGAGATTGGGTGAGCACCACTACCACATGACCACCACAACAGGCGGTGCTGCAAAAGTGCTCGATTGGTTAGAGCTTTGGCTGCAAACTGAATGGCCTGATTGGGAAGTTTACTGCACGTCTGTAACCGAGGAATGGAGCGTATTTAGTTTAAGTGGGCCTAGAAGCCGTAAGGTATTGGAGGGTCTTGTTGATATTGATTTATCGGATAAATCATTTCCTGCGATGAGTTTTCGTAATTGTCATTTTGATGGTATTCCTGCTCGTATTTTCCGCGTGAGTTTTACGGGAGAGGAATTGGCATTTGAGCTTAATGTACCTTCTTCTTACGGCAGTGGAGTTTGGCAGGCATTGCAAGATGCGGGAGAACCTAAAAATATGGTAGTTTATGGTACGGAAACCATGCATTTATTAAGAGCAGAAGCAGGTTTTGTGATTGTCGGTCAAGATACAGACGGTACAGTAAACCCTTATGATGCTGGTTATGGCTGGATAGTTTCAAAGAAAAAGCAGGACTTTTTAGGTAAAAGAGGGCTTACTCTTGAAGGGATGAAGGATACTGACCGCAAAGAATTGGTGGGACTATCAAGCGAGAATGCAGACTTGGTGTTGGAAGAGGGCGGTGCAGTTGTTGAGACAGGTGTTGACGGTGAGTTGGTGCAGTTAGGACATGTAACCTCAAGTTATCGCAGTCCAACATTTGATCGCTCGTTTGCGTTTGCGTTGGTGCGGGGGGGCTTTTCTCGTAAGGGGGAGCGTGTACGTGTGGGTAGGCGTGCCGAGGACGGCGAACAAGAGTTTGATTGGGCAACCATTGTTTCTAAAGATTGGTTAAAGGATTACAAAGCATGACAATAGAGGCTTTATCGGCGCTAGAAGACTATGTGGATATAGGTAACGACTTGTGCGCGATGCGTAAGGAAAACAATGGGGAGAAAAACAATGGGCGGGCGATAATTGCGGTACAGTGTAACGCCGACGAGAAACTTGCCAAAGCGTTATCAAAAGTTTTAGGATGTGATTGGAATGTTGATGCTTGTCGTTACAGTGTAAACGCAAAATCGGATATTTCTTGTTTGTGGCTGGGTCCTTATGAGCGTCATATTCATTGTGATAGAGAGAAGGTTCAGGCGTTGTGTTTATCGATGGAAAAGGCAGGCGAGGCAAGTGATAAAACGGTTAGTTGCGTTGATGTTAGTAATCAATTTGAGGCGATTGTACTGTCGGGCACAAAAGTCCGCGATGTATTATCGGCAGTGATTTCTCTTGATCTTGATGACGCGATTTTTTCAGATGGCTCGGTTGCTGGAACCATGTGTCTTAGAGTTCGAGTGCTATTGCAACGGAAGGGCGATGAATTTTATGTTTTTGCACGAAGGTCAGAGATGCATTATCTTTGGCGTACCTTCACAGTGCTGGTTCAGGCAGAGCATTATTATGATTAATTTACTTGCGGTGAATTTACGATTTAAGGGATCAAATGTTGTTGCAATTTACTTGTGATGTGCTAATTATACAATGTTGGGTTGGGAAGTAAGTTAGCTTGCTACAAAAAATAAATAAAAATAAAGAATGGAGAAATTATTAAAATGCCAGGCGAACACAACTCTATTTTACAAGACAAATTACTCAATGAGATGCGCCAAAAGAAGGCTTCAGTAACCATATTTTTGGTGAATGGAGTGAAGCTTCAAGGAACCATTGTCGCGTTCGATATGTATAGCATTTTGTTACAACGTGAACATATGACGCAGTTGATTTTCAAGCATGCGATCTCAACGATTATGCCTCTTACACCGCTTTCTTTGCGGATAACTAAAAGCAGCGATTCTCCACCAAAAAATGAGGAAGAGCAACCCAGCATTTCTTAAGTAGTCGTTATAATCTTGATTTGTTGCTGGTTGATAGTGATGGCAACGTGACCTTCAAGAAATTGTTGTGCTTGCTTGCCAAAAATTTCCCACTGCCATGGTGCAAGTGATTCTTTGGCCTTGTTTGGATCTTCCAGAAAATAACGCAATTTTTTTGCTGATAGCACAACTTGTGGTGCAATTTGGTGTTGCGAGGCACTGTAGGCAAGCATACACGAAAGTAGGGGTAATAGCTCTTCGTTGATAGTGGGCGAAACCTTTTCAGGTGGCTTGGTGGTTTCGTTTGTAAGGCTGTCCTGTGCAATCGCTTTTTGGATGATATCCATTACTTTTTTGACGTTTGCTGGTTGCTTAAAAAAAGGGGGTAGAGGTGTGATTTTTTTAAGACTTTCTGTGGTTTTAGGTAACCTCTGAGCAAGGGTAATAAGCGTGCTATCGGCAACGATATATTTACGCGGTACGTTTTTCTCGATTGCAGCATTTTCTCGCCAAATGGCAAGGTCGCTTAGAACGCTCTCTTTTACTGGGGGCAATCGTTTTGTCTTGATTTTTTGTCGTGCGTTTTGTGGTCTTTCGGCAAAGATACTGGGTTGGTAGCTGCGTTGCAATTCATCTTCTACCAGTTCTTGTCGCTGATGTTTGTTGATCTTTTTCTGGAGAATATGAAAAATTTTGGGCAGATAAATCACATCACCCAAGGCGTATTCGCATTGGTTTTTCGAAAGAGGTCGCAAAGACCAGTCAGATAGTTGTTCCTCTTTGCTGATATGAGTTTGAAGCAAGTTCTGAACAAGGTTTGCAAGAGAAATGCTGTATTCAGTTGTGCAAAATCTGCTCATAATCTGCGTATCATAGATATTGGGCAGGATTTTTTTTGTAAGCTGGTAGAGAATCTCAATGTCTTGTATGCCAGCGTGTACAATTTTTATGATATCAGGGCGGAGCAAGATCGAGAGTAAGGGGGTAATATCAAGCTCTGGGCTTAGGGGGTCTACCAGAAAGGCTTGTTCTTCTGTGGCTATTTGTAGGAGACAAAGCTTTGCCCAGTAGGTTGTTCTGTGTACAAATTCGGTGTCAAAAGCAATCAGTTTGGCGTTTTCTAGTTGTTTGCAAACCTCAAGAAGTTCTAGGCTTTGGGTGATGGGAGTGCGGTTGATAATCATGTTGCTTGGGATTGCTTTGGGGTTAATTGAAGGGAGGTAATGGGCTATTAGTGAGAGAACGATCGAACACCATGCTGGATAAGGGTGATCTTTCTTTTGTCGGCGTTTTTCGCAATGTTGTAGTCATTTTTTGATCCGCCAGGGTGGGCAACTATGCAAATGCCAGCCTCAGCAAGGGTTTGTATGCCATCAAAGAAAGGGAAGAACCCATCAGAGGCAGCAACAGCACGAGAAAGTTTTTGAGGATGATGCTTTTTGGCGTGATGGATAGCACTTTCGCAAGAACGAACTCTGCTGGTTTGCCCAGAACCCATGCCAATTAGCTGTCCACCTTCCACAATTGCAATGGCATTGGAATTGGCAAAGGTTACAAGTTTTACCGCAATTTCAACATCGTACCATTGATTGTTAGAAGGTGTTGGGCTTTGTGTGGTAATGTTCATTTGCTCACGCAGTGGAAAAGTAGTATTGGGTGATTGTACAAGGAAGCCGCCCCTTAATTGCTTGATAATAGCTAGAGGTTCTTGTTTTAGAGTTTGGTCTTTTGGGCTAGCACCTGTTGCTAGAATACGAAGGTTCTTTTTACTCTTGAGATGCTCGAGAGCGTTTTTGTCAAAGTCGGGAGCAATCAGTACTTCTAGGAAAAGATCATTTAAACACAATGCCATCTCTAGGGTAACGGTTTGGTTGGTGGCGATAATCCCGCCAAACGCCGATTCAGGGTCTGAAGCAATCGCCGCTTTCATGGCAGTTGTTGGATGTTTGTTGCAGGCAAAACCGCAAGATACCTTGTGTTTGATAACGCTCACAGCAGGTTCATGAAATTCGCTCACAATAGAAAAAGCAAAATCTGCATCCACATAGTTATTATAGCCAAGGGCTTTGGTCTCTTGCAGTAATGTTGCGTTGACAGCCCCCCTATAATTGGGGTCAGTTTTATAAAGGTGAGCCTGTTGGTGGTGGTTCTCGCCATAAGCAAGCTGCTTGATTTTGGTTGCGTGAAGAAGTGGAACAATGGGTTGATGGTGCTGTTTTGAAAGCCACAAAGCGATGGTTGCATCGTAATGGGCTGTAAGTGTGAAGGCCTCTTTCGCACATTGTTGCCGAAAGGCGGTAGAAATCGCACCATCGTTGTGTTTTAGTTCTTCCAGCAGTTGCTGATATTGGCGTGCTTGTGTGATTACGCAAACGTGTTGGTGGTTTTTTGCAGCAGCTCGTACCATGGTAGGGCCACCTATGTCGATCATTTCAATGATATCATCAAAACTAGCGTTAGGATTGGACGCAATATTTTCAAAAGGGTATAGACCTGCAACAACAAGGTCAAAGCTGGCAATATTATGTGTTTCCAGCGTTTGTTGGTGTTGAGGGTTATCTGATTTGGCAAGTAGCCCTGCGTGAATGTGTGGGTGCAGAGTTTTTACGCGACCCTCTAGGATCTCTGGAAAGCCAGTAACCTCGCTAACTTCTTTGCACAAGAGGTCCTGTTTTTGGATATATTCCGCGGTTGTTCCCGTAGCAACAAGCTCTACCTCCAGAGTATCTAAGCCTTGTACCACTTCAAGCAAGTGATCTTTTTCAAAGACCGACAACAAGGCACGTTTTATTTTATTGGTTTTGCAAGAAGATGTAGGAGAAGAAAATGCAGGCATATTTAAAAACTAAGGTTTCCAGTAGCGAGTATGCAAGGGGGTATTCCCATGGGGTAACGTGGCGCTGAGATCAGCGATGAGGGCATCCTTTTTGAGATAAAATTCAAAAGGAAAACTCAACACTTTAGAGTGCCCTACCGCAATAACTATAGCATCATAGTCATTTTGATGGGAATCGGTCAAGTTGGATAGTTGGATATTGTAATTTTTTGATACGCTGTTTTTGTCGACAACAGGATCAACAACATCAACAGTGTGTCCAAGTTTACAGAGATAGCGGACAAGTTTTGGTACTTTTGAGTTACGAATATCGTCAATATTTGCTTTAAAGGCGATGCCATAAACAAGTATTTTAGAGCAAGCGGTGGTGCGAGCACTGATCATTTGTGCAAAGTGTATCGCCATATTTTCGTTTACGATGCGGGCACTGTGCGAAAGACTTTGAGGAGTATGAAGCTCTTGTGCTTTGAAAAGCAGATAGTAAGGGTCTACGCCAATACAGTGTCCACCAACCAGTCCTGGGTAACAGGCGTAAAAATTTGGTTTGGATGAGGCGGTTTCGATGACATCTCTTGCACTGATTCCGATGCGATCACAAAAAACGGCGACTTCATTTGCGAGTGCAATATTGATGTCTCGTTGCACGTTTTCTAACAGTTTTGCCGCTTCAGCAACCACAATAGAAGGTGCAATTGTAATGTTATGGTCGTTGATGGAGCCATAAACAAAAGCCATTGTGGTGAGCGCTTGTTTGGTATCTGCTGCCACTATTCGAGGTAGCTTCTCGAGGGTATAGTCTTGCGATCCGGGAGAGATTCTTTCTGGTGCGTAAGCAAGAAAAAAGTCCTCATGGCGTTTGTAAGAGGAAGCCCCCTCTAAAAAAGGGGTGCAGACACTATCAAGCGTTTGAGGGTAGACTGTACTCTCAAAGCAGATGATGTCATTTTTTTTGATGAGTGGGGCTATCGATGTGCAGGCATCTTTAAGGGCTTGCAGGTCTGGTGTGTGTGTGTGTTTGACAATGGGGGTTGGTACAGCAATAATAAATATAGAAGCAACTTTTAGTTGCTCGACATGGGATGTCAGCAAAAATGGTTGTGCAGATTGTTGTAGACGTTCAACAAGGCATGGGTTGGTATCAAAAGCGATGACCTTAAAATGCTGAGCAAGAGCATTTGCAAGAGGCAACCCCACGTAGCCCATGCCAACAACCGCAACGCATGGGGGCGATTTCATAAACTGGGCATAATCAGAAGGCGAGGGGTTATAGACCATAGGATTAGGTAGTACAAATATGATTTTGGTGATTATAGGTTATGAATGTTCTTGAATGGTGGATACGATAGGTTTATAGTACTTGTGTGTTCCTGTGGAGAGATAGGCAGATGCTCAGGTATTGAGGTGCCTAGTTTTGATAGGATGAATAAAGGCTTCTGTCAACTATAGACTTGATACGAAATTGTGTCTATTTCTTTCCGATGACGGTTAAGATCACGTTTTATTTTGGCGTGAATGAACGCTCCCTATAAGGGGAGCACCAAAGTATAGAGGGGCTTTTAGGCGGTGTGGAAGCTATGTTTAGGGGCATTAGGGCGGTAATTTGTAACGGGATTAGTACAATGTTTGTGAAGTAACATTGTGTTCGGTGCATTGGCGTAGTTTAGAGGTTGAGTTGAACAACAAGGTCGGCAATAACGTTTTAAGTTTTTTTCTGCCTTTGTTTTTTTTAATAAATGTCGTGCTGTTTTGAGTTGATTTTTACGAGGGTTAATAAACACATGTTTTTGAATATAACCGACAAGCAAGGCAACACGCACGAGACAGGGTCTATGAGAACAAACCATAGTAGCCCAGCAATGAAAGAATGTATTGATGGAAAAAAGAATTTTGGTAGACAGCCAGAGTGCACAAGAAACTCGGGTTGTGGTAATAATCGATGGGGTGGTGGAAGACTTCTATATAGAGACTCAAAATGATAGTTCGTTAAAGGGGAATATATACTTAGCAAAGGTCGCAAGAATTGAGCCTGCCTTACAAGCAGCTTTTGTAGATTACGGCGGTGATCAGCATGGGTTTTTGCCTTTTGGAGAGATTCATCCAAATTATTTCCGCATCCCTGTAGAAGATAGGCAGGCATTATATGATGAAGAAAATTTGCTTGAGGATGACGAGGAAGAAGTAGACACCAATGGTGATGAGGTTGAGGAATCCCAAGGTGATCAAGAGGAACCTGAATTTGCTGATGGTGATGAGGTTGAGGAATCTCAAGGTGATCAAGAGGAACCTGAATCTGCTGATGGTGATGAGGTTGAGGAATCTCAAGGTGATCAAGAGGAGTTTGAATCTGCTGATGGTGATGAGGTTGAGGAATCTCAAGATGGAGAAAGCAAAAATGGTGGAAGAGGGCGCAGAGACCGTTATCAACGCAACCCCCGCCGCAATAACAGCAAAAGTCGTTGGTCGTATCGCAAAAGCCGAGAGGCTTCGTCTCGGCGGATGTACCGCATACAAGAAGTCATCAAGAAAAACCAAATCATTCTGGTGCAAGTTACCAAAGAACGTCGTGGCAATAAGGGTGTTAGCCTATCAAGCTATATTACTTTGGCAAGCCGTTACTGTGTGTTTATGGCAAACTCTACTAGAGGGGGCGGTGTTAGTAGGAAAATAGGCACGCAAAAAATGCGCTCAGATCTAAGAGGCTTACTAGAAGAGATGGAAGTTCCCAAAGGTCAAGCGCTGATCTTACGTACAGCCGGGGCTGGCAGAACCAAAGATGAAGTGCGAGATGATTACCATAATATTTTGGAAGTATGGAACGGTATTCGTAATAAGACGATGGAAGCAACCGCTCCAAGCATGATTCACGAAGAAGCCAGCTTAGCAAAACGATTGGTTCGAGATTTTTACGATGAGGATGTCAGAGAGCTTCAAATATCGGGCGATAAATTCTACAAAGAAGTACGGGACAACATGGCAAAAATGTTGCCAGCCCACAAACGTAGAGTAAAGCAGTTCAAAGAAAACGAGCCTATTTTTCAGGCGTTTGGTGTAGAAGAATCCTTAGAAAGTGCGTTTAGTCCGAGGGCATCACTGCCTTCGGGAGGCTACATTATTATTGTTCAGACAGAGGCTCTGGTTTCCATTGATGTGAACTCTGGTCGCTCCACACGAGAGCGTAGTATTGGTGATACTGCTGCGAGAACCAATCTTGAAGCAGCGGATGAGGTTGCACGTCAACTTCGCTTGAGAGATCTGGCAGGGCTTATTGTGATCGACTTCATTGATATGAACAATGCCCATGACAAACAAGCTATCGAGGATCGATTGCGGCGGGCAATTAGTTTGGATAGAGCTCGTATACAAATTGGTTCTATTAGTACATTTGGTCTTTTGGAGATGTCTCGGCAGCGTTTGCGAATAAGTCTTACAGAGCTTGGTACGGAAAAGTGTAAACAGTGTCAAGGTACGGGCTATGTGATGTCGCAACCAATGATATCACGCAAAATATTGCGTTCGTTGGAAGGTTATCTCTTGAACGTGGGTATCGAGAAATTAGAGCAGTTTGAAAAACCGCAGGAAATTGCGGTTAAAGTTCCGATGGGTTTGAGTGTAAGTATTCTCAATGATTATAGGAGAGAACTCACGGCAATTGAAGATCGTTATAAAGTGATCATTAAAGTCGAGGAGATTAGCACAGAAGAAAGCAAAGCAAACACTATTGGCGATCTGTTCGAATTAGAACCTTCAAAAAGTTTGCCTACAATTCAGGCTGTAAGCTCAACCAATAGGCGGCCAGATAATCGCAACAATAGAAATCGTAACAAAGTACCTCGTGATGATAAGGATAATGGGAATCGAAGAGGAAGTAGAAGCGATACAAGAGGACAAGAAAACAGAAGAAATCGCCGTCCACGTGGTCGTTCAGAATTAGAGGAAAACGCAGAACAGCACATGATTGAGCAAGATCAGAAGTTTAATGAGATCAACACAGCGGTTGCTCATGTGCAAGATATCCCACAGGATCTATCAACCCAGCCACAACCTGATGCAGAGGAGACTCTGGGAAAATTGGCAGCTTCTCGTAAAGGTAAGGGTGTTGACGGAACCCGTACAAGAGAAAAAACACGTAGGCCAGAATCCTTCCGAGGAAAAAATAAACTGGAAGAAATCGAGAGCAATAGCGACGTGAATGCAGAAGCAATTGTTTTGGATTTAAGTGATCTGGAAAAAGAGTATGTTGCGGTAGAGGAATTAGGTAAGAAACCCGCCCAAAAACCTCGTAAGAAGCCAGCTGCAAAGGCTAGCAAAAAAGTAGGCGAAGAAGTAGGCGAAGAGGTAAAGAGACCTGTTAGAAAAAGCAGGGCGAAGAAGAAACCTGATCAAGTTCAAGATCAAATTCAAGAATAGTTTATACGTTGTTGCTGTGTGGTGAGTGATGAGATGGTCCGATAAGAAAACACCGCTAGTTTATGAAGGTCATAGGCTTTGCCGTCGATCGTTATTGCGGGGCTTGGGTGGTGCGTGTTTAGGTGGCTTGTTGCATGGCAAAAATAGCGGTGAGGCGGTGGCAGCTTCTCGTAAGATTAAGATCATCCGTGATGCTGAAATTGAGACATTACTTTATGGAACTGTAAGAGATCTTTTTGCAACATCTGGTCTTTCTCCAGATACGGTTCGTATATTTTTGGTGGAAGATAGTTCCTTTAATGCCTTTGTGAACGCACGGGGGCACATGTTTGTGTACACAGGGCTTATTGCCGAGCTTGATCATTTTAGTGAGCTAGTAGGTGTTTTGGCACATGAAACGGCGCATTTGGCGTTGCACCACCCTGCACAAACGTTGTTTGGTATAGAAGAGGCTTCGCAACAAGCATTGCTAGGTAGTATGCTTGGGGTGATAGGGGGTCTTGCAACAGGGCATGTAGGCTTAGCGATTGGCACAACTTCTCTTGGGTTGACTATAGCAGACCAGCGAGTAGCAGAGGCGATGCGGACAAGAGAATTATCTGCTGATTTGATGGGAATGGAGATGTTGGATCGTGTAGGGCATGATCCAAGGGCAATGCTTGGGGTGATTGCAAAGATGAAACGTCTAGAGCGTTTAACGGCACTGGAGGGTGGTTACTTTCAGACGCACCCACTAAGCTCGATCAGAGAACAGCAGGCAGAGGAAGTGGCGGGTGATTTATTATCGAAAAACGCGAATACGCATACTTTATCAAATGATAACCATCTTTACGGTAGTTACAGGCGGGTGCGGACAAAGGTACTGGCCTATACACTACCATTAGAGCAAGCATTGTTGCGTTTTCACTCGCCAGAGACCACGGAAGAGTTATATGGCTATGCCATTACGTTGTTACGCTATGGCAGAATTGAGGAGCCATTACGGCTATTAAAAGAGATCTCAGTTGCATGGCCTGATTATTTGTATGTGAACGAGCTGATTGCGGGAACCTATTTGCAGTCGGGTTCACCGCAGAAGGCGTATGAGTGGATGAAAGATGTTGCGGAAAAGAGCACAAATTCACCGCTTTTGTGGTTATCTTACGCTGAGATTTTAATGAGGGTTGATGGTAAAGATGCCGAGGCGGAACGTTGGTTATGGCGTGCGTTAGAGAGAGAATCTTGGTTACTTGGTGGCTGGCGTAATTTGATGACTATCTATAGTAAGCGTGGCGACAGAGGAAAATTATTATTGAGTCATGCTGAATTTGCGTATCACCAAGGTAGGCAAGAGCAGGCAAGGAACTTGGCAGAGCAGGCCTACGAACATTTGCAAGGAAGAGAGCCAGCAATGGCAGCAATGGCTCAGGATATTTTGTTACAATTTTGAATGTTTGAGGTAGGCTTGTGATGTTGCCAGAGAAAGAAGGATTGAAAAAGCTATTGCATGCTTATAAAGGGGAGTTAGAAGAGGGGGTGTTGTTGCTACGAGAGAAGCGATTTTTGGCACACTGCCAGCTAAAAAGCGGAGAAAAAGTTACAGCACATTGTGCAAATCCGGGATCTTTGAAGGGGGTTCTAGAGGGTAATTCTGAGCGTGTTTGGTTATCTCGTGTAACCAGCCCTAAAGCCAAGTTGGAATGGCGGTTAGAGATAATTGAGAATAGCCATGGCGTAAAAATAGGTGTGTACCCGAGTTTAGCCAATGAGTTGACCAATGCGGCATTAGAGCAGGGTCTATTAACGGATTTGGGCAGGTATGATACGAAGCGAAGAGAAGTAAAGTACGGTGAGAATAGCCGTATCGATTTCTTATTGGAAAGGGGGGCTTTGTGTACTTATCTGGAAGTAAAGAGCGTCAGCATGTTGCGGGGGGGGAGAGATGGTTACGGAGGCGTTGCTGAATTTCCTGATGCAAAAACCCAGAGAGGCTTGAAGCACTTGCAAGAGATGGAAAAACTGATACAACAAGGTTTTAAGACAGCAATGATGTATGTTGTTCAGAGAGGTGATTGTGGCTTGGTGAGCATTGCTAAGGATATTGATCCTGCCTATCATGATTACATGAGACATATGCTAGCAAACTATCAAGATGATTTTACGGTGATAAGTTATCGTTGTGAAGTCGATAATGACGGGATACACTGGGGGGGAAAGTGTCCCTTTTTGTTATAAGGTTTTTTTAGGATAAGAAAAATGATAGGACAAGATCCACTAATAAAAAGGGTAACGGTATCGGATGTTCGGATATACAGTGACGAAGCCTTTTCTGGAATGAGAGTGGCTGGAAGGTTAGCTGCAGAAGTATTGGATATGGTGGTAACAGAGATGCATGTGGGAATAACAACGGGTCATATTGACAGATTATGTCATGAGATGATTATAGATAATGGTGCTGTGCCTGCACCATTACAGTACCGAGGTTTTCCTCGTTCGATTTGTACCAGCGTGAATCATGTGGTTTGTCATGGGATTCCCTCGGAAAAGCGTCCGCTTTTGGAGGGGGACGTTGTGAATGTTGATGTTACTGTTATCAAGGATGGTTGGTATGGCGATTCTAGTAGAATGTATGCGGTGGGCGATAAGATTGGAAAAAGAGCTTATAATTTAATGCAAAATACGTGGGAATGTTTGATGAAGGGGATAGATGCGGTGAAGCCTGGTGCGCACTTGGGTGATATTGGTCATGTTATTGAGGAACACGCGAACTCGCAGCGATTTTCGGTTGTTAGAGATTTCTGCGGTCATGGTATTGGTAGGCGTTTTCACGAGGCACCAAGTGTTGTGCATGTGGGTAAAAAGGGCAGTGGCATTGAATTAGAGCCAGGTATGTTTTTTACCATAGAGCCGATGATTAACGCAGGCAGAGCAGAGGTTAAAACTTTGCAAGATGGTTGGACTTCAGTGACAAGAGATCGCTCTCTTTCAGCACAATGCGAGCATACAATTGGCGTAACGTCAGAAGGTGTAGAAGTATTTACATTTTCCCCTAAGGGATGGGATAGACCGTTTTTAAAAGTAGAATAAGAGAGTTCTAAGGTGTCGAAAAAAATGCGGCAAGACGTGCAACCAAAAAAACAGCTGAGTAAGAAACCAGCAAAATCTCTGGAAAAAGAGTCTTTGGGAAAAAAGAAAATGTCAGAAGATGACCTAATGGGACACCGGCAACGATTGCGAATGCGTTTTTTAGAGGATAGTGGTTTTTCTATGCCAGATTACGAATTATTGGAACTGGTAATTTTTGGTGTTGTGAAAAGGGGGGACGCCAAACCCCTAGCAAAGAGATTGATTAAGTCTTTTGGTTCTTATGCGGGTGTACTATCTGCGGATATGAGGGATCTGAAAAAGGTAGAGGGTTGCGGGGATTCTGTTGCGGTAGCGATTAAGGTTGTTTATGCTTCTTTAGAGAAATTTCTGGCATCAAAAATTATAAAAGGTAGCGTTGTTTATAATTGGGATACATTGCTGAATTACACGCAACTTGCAATGGGCTGGCAAAGGGAGGAACACTTAAGGCTATTACTATTGGATGATTCACGTTGTGTTATCTTTGACAGAAAAATGGCAAAAGGCACGGTGAACGAGGTATCACTTTATCACCGAGAGGTGGTGAAGCACGCCATAGAGGAACGTGCGACAGGTTTGATTTTGATACACAATCACCCAAGCGGTCACCCAACCCCTTCAAGTGGTGATATTGCGGTTACGAAAGATCTTGAGAAAGCATTAAATATACTGAACTTAGAGCTTTTTGATCATTTAATCGTGAGTGGCAGGGAAGTTTATAGTTTTCGTAACAACGGTTTGTTGGTGATATAAAATGCGTTTGAACTTTCTTTGCCCTCCTGAATTAGAATCGATTTTGCCACCTCCGTTGCCGGCAAGGGTACAGCTTCCTTTGTGGTATGACAGAATGCCGAAACAAGCCTTTGCCGAAAATCTAGAAGTTGATGTGGCAACCATTAAATCAGACAAAACCTTTCACGCAACCTTTGAAGAAGGCTTTGTGTTGCGTCTAGCGTGTTCTGTGCATGTAGATAGACCAGGGGAGTTACGATGGGACTGGGTGCCGCCAATGATGACCCTTAGAAATGTAGCTCGAAGCCCAATTTCGATGCTTGATCCAGCAGTGGTTGCGGGAACACCCTATTACCGTCGCGACAAAGTACTGCTGTCGTTTTCTAGTTTCTGGACATTAGAAATCCCTGAAGGTTGGAATCTTTTGTTAATGCACCCACTCAATCGGCTGGATGTGCCGTTTCAAATTTTATCAAGAATAGTCAGACCGCAAATCGGTGTGCCTGCCGACGTTTTAGAGGTTTACGGTTTGTGGGTGGATGATCATTACACTGGTGTTCTTCCACGGGGAATGCCCTTTGCACAAGGCTTTTTGGTGCCAGATGGGGTGTTATCTTTGGATACAAGTGCCTTAACTTCTGATCTGATTTACAACCGTAATCGTTACGTTAGGGTAACAAACAAGAGCCCACTTGTAACGCAACCAGTTAGACGTAAACGCTCGAAAGCAAATGAAGAATTTGAATGATGAGTCCTCTATGCTAGTGATAGGTGTAACCGGCAAGCGTGCTGCAGGAAAAACTACAGCCTCAAAAATATTGCATGGTTTTGGCTGCAGGGTCTTTGATGCCGACCTTGAATGCACAAAGCTCTACCGCAAAAATAAAGAACTAATCGCGAGTATAGCTACAAGGTTCGAAGGCAGTGTGGTTGCAGGAAAAGTCGATAAAGAGAGTTTGTCTGCTTGTTTGAGAGATGCCCAAGATCTCGGGGATCTCGAGCATATTGTCCACCCTGTTATTAAGGCACAAGCAAAGCGCTTTTTACAGAGAAGTAGGTCAGCGAGAAGACGTATTGTAGTATTCGACATCCCGTTGTTGTTTGAGGGTGGCTATCACCATTTTTGCGACAAGGTGTTGACGTTAGAAACTACAGATCGTATAAGGTTACTAAGGATGGGGAAAAATCTTTTTCCTCAAGATAGAGCTGGTATAGAGCAACTGTTAAAAGAAAACAGATTGGATCGAAGAGTGTATCAAATGGGTTCCGACATGGTATTGCAAACGGGATTATCATTGGGTTTTTTTCATAGAGATTTACGCAAACTTTTTTTACACTGGGTTTGTAAATGAATAGAATTAGACTTTGAGTTACTTATGAACTCAAAAACTGTTGCTAGAAAGGATAGATAAACGTGAATATCGCTTTGAGATATGTTTTGCTTCCATTAGGAGTGGCTGTATTAAATTTTACCCTGTTTTTTGCGCACGCTTCTGTTCCGGAAAGTTTTTCAGATGTTGTGAAAAAAACGTTGCCAGCAGTTGTAAGCATTCGCTCGGTTCGGGGGCAAGCAGGATCGCAAGAAGGCAATAGTACCCGCCTTGGGGAACAGCTCCCCCCTGGACATCCTTTGCTTGATTTGCTAGAGCGTTTTGGTTTTCCTGATGGCAAATCACCTGATAGTAAGCGGCGGGGCGTTGCCAATGGGTCAGGTTTTTTGATGAGAGACGATGGCATTGTGGTTACAAATAATCACGTGATAGCTGATTCCGAAGAGATAACGGTAATGATGGAGAGTGGGGAGAGTTATCAAGCCGATTTATTAGGAACTGATCCGCAAACAGATTTAGCAGTGCTCAGATTAAGGAATGTAGAACGTTCTTTGCCATACCTAAATTTTGGCGATTCAGATGAGGCAGAGGTGGGAGATTGGACGCTAGCGATTGGTAATCCACTTGGTCAGCTAGGGGGATCGGTTACTGCAGGTATTATATCGGCACGTAATCGCGACATACACACGGGTATTTATGATGATTATATCCAAACAGATACCTCGATTAATCAGGGAAATTCAGGAGGGCCACTTCTCAACATCTTGGGCGAAGTGATCGGTGTGAATACGATTATCTTCTCAACAGGTGGTGGTTCGATAGGTTTAAGTTTTTCGATTCCATCGAATTTAGCAAAACTGGTCGCGACACAACTTTTAGAGACAGGTTCTGCTCAGAGAGGATGGCTTGGGGTAGAGATTCAGAACGTTACCGATGATGTGGCTCAGGCTCTTGGTTATGATGGTAGCTCTGGCGCGTTGATTGTGAAAGTGCGACCCGGAACACCAGCAGAGAAGGCTGGCTTGAAAGCCTATGATGTTTTGGTGGAATTTGATGGACAAGAGGTTCCCAATGCTCGCAGACTACCCTTGATTGTTGGTTTATCGAAGATAGGGTCGCTTGCAAATATAGAAGTTTGGCGAGAAGGCCGTCTGGTTCGCTTAACGGCTCTTGTCGGGCAGCGGGTATCAGAACAACCACAAGCACGTAAGGGGGATGATAATTCTCGTCAAAGCAATCTCCGTATAGATAAGAGTTTCGGCTTTGGCGTTGGCGATCTTACCGACGAATTCCGTTCTCGTTTGAAGCTGGACAAAAATCTGCAGGGTGTATTGATTGTAGAGGTAGATCCCGGTAGTCCCGCTGAGTTATCAGGCTTGTTGGTTGGTGATATTATAATAGAGCTTGATAAAGAGCAAGTAACTAGCGTGACCGAGGTTCAAAACTTGATGACAAGCTTCCAAAAAGATGGACGCAAGGTGCTGATTTTGAAGTTAGTGAAAAAAAATGGTGGGAATGCCATTGTAGGATTGAGAATCGGTAAGTAGAATAGTTTGATTGTAAGTAGAAATTTATATGGGAGTTTTCCTTTGTGAGTATAGTAATCACGTTATCGTTTTTTGATCGATTATTTTTGAGAGGTGTGTGACTATGGCAATGGCTGAATCACCTCCTCGGCGGAGTCGCTTCCGTCTATTAGTGCCGATTTTAATACTACTATTAGGTGGTGGCGGTATAGGCGCGTACTTTCTTGGGCTTTTGGATTCTGTAGCCGTGCCTGTAGAGAATGTGGTCAATGGCTTTATGGGGAGAAGCGAAAGCAAAGTTGAAGCGCTACCAGTGAATGCTTTTGTGAACTTTGACGAAATTGTTGTGAACTTACCAAGAGACGGTGGTAAGCAAAAATTTCTGAAGGTTTCGATTAGTCTTGAGTTGAGGTCGGAGGAAGACGCGGTACGGGTTGATGTTTTAGAACCACGCATTCGAGACAGCTACGAAGCATTTTTGCGTGAATTGCACGTAAGAGAAATAGAAGGATCCCGAGGAATTTATCGGGTAAAAGAAGAATTGTTAGCACGCACAAATCTATTGGTTGCTCCTATACGCGTGAGAAATGTGCTATTTAGGGATCTATTGATACAGTAGCAAATAGAATTCTGAAGTTTGGGGCAAAAGGAACGGTTTTTGCTGTTTTTTTGAGTGGATTTATTAACGCTGAAATGAGGGACACTCATGGCTGAAGAGAATGCAGACGACGAAACTACCGACGAATCGGCATCAGGGCTTTTAAGTCAGGAGGATATCGATCAACTTCTTGGTTTTCAGGCAGGTAGCACTGACGGTTCAGGTTCACAAAGTGGTGTTCAGGCAATCCTCGATTCTGGTTTGGTTTCTTATGAACGCTTGCCGATGCTTGAGATTGTTTACGATAGGCTGGTACGCTTGATGTCAACGAGCTTGCGTAATTTTACCTCTGATGCGGTGGAGGTGTCTTTTGGCGGTATTACCTCGATTCGCTTTGGCGATTATATCGATTCGATACCGCTCCCCGCAATGATAGGGGTGTTCAAGGCAGAGGAATGGGACAATTTTGGGCTAATAACCCTTGATAGTAGCCTTGTATATTCCACGGTGGATGTTCTGCTTGGCGGTAGACGGGGAACGGCGATGATGAAGTTGGAGGGCAGGCCTTACACAACGATTGAGAGGCAGCTGGTCGAAAATATGATTCGTGTGATCTTAATAGATCTCGCCGCAGCCTTTGATCCGATAAGTTCGGTAACAATGCGTTATGATAGGCTGGAAACCAACCCTAATTTTGCTAGTATTGCACGTCATGATAACGCTGCTATCCTTGCACGAATGACAATTGATATGGAAGATAGAGGCGGTAATGTTGATCTTTTGTTCCCTTATTCGACTCTTGAACCGGTAAGAGAACTTCTATTACAGCAGTTTATGGGTGAAAAATTTGGTAGAGACTCTATCTGGGAAGGTCACCTTGCAAAAGAGCTATGGTCTACAAATGTTGAGATGGCAGCTGTTTTGGACGCGGTGGATATTGATCTATCACGGTTGTTGGAATGGCAAAAAGGTGATTTTCTTCCTCTTACGGTTTCACCAGAATCGATGGTACGCTTAGAATCACGCGGTGTTCCTCTTTTTCATGGAGAGATGGGACAACGAGATGGGCACATTGCAGTAAAAATTGCGACAAGAGAAGTAGAAAATGAAGGCGGTAGTAACTAAAATAAGTTACAATATAACTTTACGAATGATTTAGGGAAACAGCACAATGAATCTTCCAGCCTTAGCGTTACTGATCGATAGTATAGCTATTATATTATTGGCAACAGTGATTATATATTCGATACGACTTAACAAGTACTTTACGCTTCTGCGGAGTGGTAAGGATGATCTCGCGCGTCAGCTTTCTGCATTTGCAGATTCAACAAAAAGGGCAGAGGAAGCTATTGAGCGCATGAAATCAAGTACGCGTGAGAACGCCAATTTGCTAGATCAGCAAATTCGTCGAGCCGAGTTAGTCCGCAAGGATCTATCTCGTGATTCGGGTTCTCGAGGTGCTCCTGCTGCTAGCAAGCGAAGCAAGGATGAATTTGCTCCTGCTAGTGGGCGTAGAAGAAAAGTAGCTGATGGCGATGATGCTAGTCCTAGCGTTCGCCGTGGTACCGTTGCGAGTACGGCTCCTTCGCCTAATCGGGAACGCTTGATGCGTCATCGTCGGGAAACGACCGAAGCAGAGGAAACTGAAGGCGATGAAGGTGCAGAAGGTGGCGATGTATCGAGACGGCAACGTTCGAAATCGAAATCAGAACTTTTAAAAGCTTTACAGGGAATGCGTTAATCGCAAAGTAATTAAGGATGATAGTAGATGTCGGTTAAAATTAGGTTGCTACCTATATTTATAGTTGTTGCTAGTATGATGCTGATGACAAAAATTAGCACAGTATGGTTTCGGGTATCGGAACCAGACGCTAGTGTTGGGTTGTTTCAGCTTGCTGGTGCAGAGCCGTCGTTGCTTTTTGCAGATGGCGAAGTTTCTACGTTTACCGCGTCTGATCTTGCTCCTGCATTTGCCCAAGCAAACAATGAAGACAATCCATCCCTGGGGGAACCTAGTATTATTCGCCCATCATCAGGTGGTGGTCAAGAGCTAGAGCCTCTTAACTTTACAGAAGGTGAAGATTTTGATGTTTCTTTAGGTAATTTGAGTCCTTCAGAAATCAGGCTTTTGCATAACTTAGCAGATAGAAGACGGCGAATTGTTGATTTAGAGAAAGAGCTTATCGAGAGAGAGTCGCTTTTGCGTGCAGCAGAGCAACAACTTGAGAGTAAGCAACAGCGCTTGAATGATATTAAATCAGAGATTAATAATTTGATTACCCGTTACGATAAGCAAAAAGAGGAAGAAAATGCCCGATTGCGTTTGATTTACTCGAACATGAAACCAAAGGCTGCGGCGGCAATATTCAATGAACTGGATGTAGAAACCTTGATAGGTGTACTGCAGGACATGAGTCCGCGAGTTGTTGCACCGATGATTGCAGCAATGGACGTGCAAAGGGCACGTCAGCTTACACGGGAGCTTGCTGAGCGTAGAGCCATTGACAGACTAGCGCTGGAGTAGTAGATAAGGGGTGGGTGTTCGGGGTGTTTTTTGTAATAAGAGGATAGATCATGGCTGAAAACAGCTATGGAGACACGATATGTCTGCCGAAAACTTCTTTTCCTATGCGGGCAAAACTTCCGCAACTAGAGGAGAAATTGCTATCTCGTTGGCGTCAGATGGATTTGTGGCGTTTGATACGAGATGCTTCCAAAGGACAGAAAAAGTTTATATTGCATGATGGCCCACCTTATGCCAATGGTGGTTTACATATGGGGCATGTTCTCAACAAAGTTTTGAAAGATGTTATTGGTAAATCACAGCAGATGATGGGAAACGATGCGAACTATGTTCCGGGCTGGGATTGTCACGGTTTGCCGATTGAGTGGTTGATTGAAGAGAAATTCCGTAAGGAGGGGCGTGATCGTTCGAGCATTGATGTTTTAGAATTTCGGAAAGCGTGTCGAGATTCGGCTCTTTATTGGATGGGGGTACAATCTGAAGGCTTTCAGCGACTTGGTGTTTTTGGTGATTGGGCGAATCCTTATAGTACGATGTCTTTTGACGCGGAGGCTTCGACGGTAGCAGAGATTGGGAAATTTTTGTTGTCGGGATCTCTTTATTGTGGTGTGCGTCCTGTGCAGTGGTCTGTTGTTGAGCAGACAACGCTTGCAGATGCTGAAACCGAATACCACGAGCATACGAGTTCGACAGTTTTTGTTGGTTATTCGATCATTTCAGGGGAGTTTGCAGGTGATGACGTTGTAATTTGGACAACAACGCCTTGGACGCTTCCTTCGAGTCAGGCGGTAGCCTACCATGATGATATGGTTTATGAGCGCTTAGAGGTTGTTGATGTGTTGGAGGGAAGTTTATTATCGCCTGGGCAACGTTTTTGGGCATCAGCTTCTTTGAGAAAACGTTTGGAGAAGGCTTTTGGTATTAGTTCTCTGCGTATTTTGTCGAATTTTAAAGGTTCAGAGTTAGCAGGAACTAGATGCCGGCATCCTTTTTATGGAACCGATGGTTATGAGCGCGAGGTGAGGTTGTTGCCGGCAAAGTTTGTGACTGATGATCAAGGAACGGGTTTTGTGCATACTTCTCCTGATCATGGCGTGGATGACTTTTATCTGGGAAAGGAACACGGTTTGGAGCCGTTGGAATTGATAGGTTTGGACGGTAAATTCAAGGAAGGGGTTTCGCTCTTTGCAGGTTGTGCGGTCTGGAGTAGTTCTGGCAAGGAGGGCGATGCGAACGCTTTAGTAAAAGAAGTGCTAAGATCAAAAGGTCGTTGTTACGGCGAGGGTAGATTGCGTCATCAGTTTCCGCATTCTTGGCGCTCTAAAGCTCCACTGATAACAATGGTAACGGCTCAGTGGTTTATTAGTATGACCGAGGGCAACTTAAGAGGAAAAGCCTTGGAGGCGATAGAGCAGACCAAGTTTTATCCGAAAGAAGGGCAGAAACGCTTACACTCGATGATACGAGATAGACCAGATTGGTGCATTTCCCGGCAGCGAATTTGGGGGGTTCCGCTTCCTATTTTTGTGAATAAGGAGACAGGTGAACCGCTTCGTGACAAAGGTGTTGTCGATAGAACGGTGGCGTTGTTCCGTAAAGAGGGAGCAGACGCTTGGTTTGAGCGGGATAAAAAAGATTTCCTTGGTTCTGATTTTAATTCAGAAGATTACGAGCAAGTGATGGATGTTGTTGATGTGTGGTTTGATTCTGGTTCTACACACCGTTTTGTTCTTGATGAGCGTGAGGATCTTAGTTTTCCAGCTGATATGTATCTTGAGGGAACCGATCAACATCGAGGTTGGTTTCATTCGTCGCTTTTGGAATCTTGCGGTACAAGAGGTGTAGCTCCATACAAAAGCGTCTTTACACATGGTTTTGTGCTTGATGGCAAAGGACGGAAGATGTCCAAGTCGGAGGGCAATGTCCTTGATCCTAAAGATGTTTTTGGAAAACTGGGTGCAGAGATCATGCGTCTTTGGGTTGTGGAGACCCGCTATTACGACGACATAAAAGCTGATATGGCAGCGATGCAGAAGGTTGTTGATATTTACCGAAAATTTCGCAATACCTTGCGTTGGTTACTTGGTAATCTTGTGCATGAGGATGAAGGTTCTAAAAATGGAGTAGACAGCAGCAAACCTGATGCTAGTTATTTTTCTGAGCTTGATTGCTATATTTTGCACAGAGTTTCTAGCGTGAATGAAACGGTTTGGCAACTTTGTCAGGATCACGAATACTTACGTATGTACCGTTTGTTGCATGAATTTTGTGTTACAGAGCTTTCTGCACTTTATTTTGATGTTAGTAAAGACACGCTTTATTGTGCGGCTAAGAATTCGGGCGAGCGACAAGCGGCTTTGTATGTATTGCGTCAGGTATTCGAGCATCTTGTTCGCTGGCTTGCCCCTGTGTTGAGTTTTACCGCAGAGGAAGCTTATCTCTGTGATAAGGGGTGCGACTTTGAGAAAGATGAGCAGCTTTCTATTCATCGAGAAACCTTTTTAAAGGTTGATCGCTCTTGGCAGAATAATACGCTAGCGGAAAAATTCACAGACCTGCTCCGCGTAAGAAGAGTAGTACTTGGTGCTTTAGAGCTTGCACGAACAGATGGGGTTATTGGATCTAGCCTACAATCTTTTGCAGATGTTTACTTATCACCTGAACTTTTAACGGTTGTGGATAGCAAGGTGTTTCATGATCTTTGCATTGTATCTGGCGTGGCAACTTTGCCAATAAAGGCGGCACCATCGTCTGCTTTTGTAGTTGATGGTGAAAGAGATGTTGCTGTAGTAATACGCTTAGCAGAAGGCAAAAAATGCAAGCGGTGCTGGGCTGTAAAGTCTGAAGTTGGCTCCCTTACACGGGATGACGTTTGCATGCGTTGTCATTCTGTTTTGGATATGGAGTGATGAGAGAACAACGTTTTATTATTTATGTTTCTTTGGGGATATTGATGTTTCTGGTGGTATTGGCAGGAGATCAAATTAGCAAGCAGTTGGTGTTATCTTTTATGAAAGAGGGGGAGACTATTCCTGTTTTGCCATTTTTTGATATTACTTTTATCTGGAACCGAGGGATCAGTTTTGGTTTGTTTGCCGATGCCGAGAATTGGAATGCTCATTTTTGGATTACGTTAATTTCAATAGGAATTGTAATTTTTTTAGTTTACTGGTTGATGTGTTCGGAAAGCGTGTTATTAAGTCTAGGACTTGGTTTGATGATAGGCGGGGCTATTGGTAATATTATTGACAGGGTTGTGTTTGGGGCGGTTATTGATTTTATTCATGTTTTTTGGGGGACTTACAGCTGGTATGTGTTTAATATTGCAGATGTTGGGGTGAGTGTGGGGATTGGTTTGATGTTAATCGAGAATTTTATCAACAGAAATCATAGTGATGAGGAGGTAGAAGCGTCATGAAAAAGTTGTTTATATTGGTGGCAGGCTGTTTGTTTTTATCTGCTTGTAGCAATGATTTTGATAAAAGTTTTTCTTTTGATCGTGATGTGCCGGATGAATTTTCCGTCACGCGTCGGGCTTCTTTGACGCGTCCACCAGACTTATATTTACGTCCTCCACGCACTGAAACACGTAAGGAGGACGTCAGGATTGAAGGTGTGCTTGAAATTGTGACAGGCACGGTTGTATCCGAGGAGGAAAAGAGTTTTGAGGGCAGTGATGCGTTTAAGAAGTTCTTGAAAGAAGCGGGAGTCTTTGAAGATATCCCGCCTGATTTACGTGCGATATTAAATGAGACCCGTAAAGATAAACTAGAAAATGTAAGTGATGAAATGGTAGAAAAAATACTGCAACCGTTTAAGCAGTAATTTCCACTTTAGTTTTTAGAGAGCGTATGACGCAAAGTATCGATATCTTGTTGTAGTGATGAATTGATGCTGAGGTCTTTGCTGATGCGGTTGACAGCATGCTGAACGGTGGAGTGATCTCTTTTCCCGAAGTGTTTGCCGATTGTTGCAAGTGATGAACGGGTGTTTTCTTTTGCAAGATACATGGCAATATGGCGGGGTATCACAACATTTTTTTGCCGAGAAGCAGATTGCAGGTCGGCCGTTCTTATTTGGAAATGTTTGGCTACAATTGCTTGAATATCCTCGATAGATACGTTCTTTTTCTGATTACGTGTAACGTTTTTAATGATGAGTCTGAGGTCGTTGATGTTGAAGCGTTTTTCTTTATCGAGTTGACGGTAGGCGATAATATGGTTGATGGTTCCTTCAATATCGCGGACATCTGTGTTAATTTCTTCGGCAAGAAACTGCAGGATATTATCGGGCAGAGAGGTATTTTTCTGCTTTATTTTGGCACGGATAATATCAAGTCTTTCTTTTGTATCGTAGGTTTTTAGTTGTGCAACAAGACCTGAAGATAGCCTTGATCGAATTCGCTCATCAAAATCCTCAAGTAAGTTGGGGGGGGATGTTGATGCGACAACAATCTGGCAACCGTTGTCGATAAGTTCATTGAAGGTATGTAGAAGCTCCTCTTGAGCTTTTTCTTTATGGCTTAGAAAATGAATATCATCTACTAACAAAATATCAAGGGAACGGAAGAACTCTTTGAAGGCGATGGTATCTTTACGGATAATAGCCTCGACAAATCTATTCATGAAGCGTTCGGCAGATATAAGGCAAATGGCACAGTCTTTTTGCTTTTCGAACTCGGTTGCAATAGCGTGAAGAAGGTGTGTTTTTCCTAGGCCGACTTTGCCATGCAGGAAGAGAGGAGAAATTGCACGCTCATCTCTATTTGCGATACTTTGGGCGGCAAGGTATGCCATTAGATTAGATGTACCAACGACAAAATTACCGAAAGTGAAATCTTTATTGATGTTAACTTTGCAAAAAGAAGCGATGTTTTTCTGCGAAGTTTCTACAGGTTGTACAGTGGAAGGTGCATTTGCCGCAAGCGATACAGAAGGGGTACTAAGTTTTATTTGGGTGATGTATGCAATCTCTTTTTGCCACAGTTTTAGCAGCGCTCCTTGTGCCTGGTTTTGTATCCATGAGGCATCGGTGGTTGGCGAGATGCGGAGCTTTACCGTATCACACTCAATACCTAGGAACTCGATTCCTCCAAAAGTTGCCCGAAAGACATCGTTACCACACTCAAAACGCATTTGGGTAACGATATCTGCCCATATTTTTTGAGCATCGTTGTGAAGAATCGACGATATCTCGGCGGATTCGTCTATGGCATTTTGTGGTCTGTCTTGTTGCTGAATTCTTTTAATCTGGCTATCTTTTTCCATAGTAGCAACATTCTTTCCGAATATTTTGCATACAAGATAAGGCACAAGACCTCCTTGCTTTCCATTTATAATAAGAACTTGCTAGGGTTCTTGAATATTCTAATTCCTTTAGGCGACAAAATATCGACCTACAGCAAAGACATTGTTTCCATAACGCGTAGTTTTTAGGGCAATAATTGATCTACAAGTCTCGGGTAAGGAGCTACTAAATATAGTACTTTACCCGAGGATACTTCCCTCAAATGACGTATATTATCGTATTTCGAGGTTTGTTATGTCGATCGCTTTATAAGCTTTCTAAACTAGCGCCCCAAACTAGCCCCCAAACTAGTCCCTTGACTAGCAAGTGGCATTCTTTATCTGATAAGGGCATTTTATGAGAATATAAAACAGTAGTGAAGATGAAAATTTGATGATTCTGAAAAAAAAACTCTTGACGTGTTTTGTGGAAAAACGACTTCTTCAAGTTGCAGCAAAATTCTCATTATTTATCAGAAAGTTATTAAATTTTTTTTTGAGATATTCAGATTTTTACCCAAAATTATCCACATAAAAAGGTGAAGGCTATGTCGGACGATTACCAAAAATAGCAGAACCTACCCGAATATGAGAGGTACCATGAGCGATAGCAATCTGGAAATCATTACTCATTCCGAAGCTTTTTAACGGTAAATGATACTCATCAGCGATAAGTTTGCAGGCATCAAAGTGAGATGATGGGTCATCAAGTAAGGGCGGAATACACATAACCCCCTGTACGTTGATGTCGTGTTGCTTAGCATACTGATATATAGTATGGAACGCATCAATTGGTGTGCCAGCTTTTTGGCTCTCGTTGCCAGTATTGATTTGAATAAAGCAAGTCGGATACTTGTTCTGCTTTTGTTGCTCTTTTGCCAGGGCATCAATAATAGAGAATCTATCGATAGTGTGTATAAAGTTGAAGAGTTCAATGGCAACTTTGGCTTTATTTGCTTGTAGCGCGCCGATAAGGTGGAGCTTGGTATCGGGGAATTCTTGGATAAGCTCTGGCCATTTTGATTTGGTCTCTTGAATTCGATTTTCGCCGAAGTGAATGAGCCCGTAATCAAGTGCTTGTTTGATAAGCGGTGCTGGATGCGTTTTAGAGACGGCAATCAGTGTGATCTCACTTTTATTACGTTGTGCTTTTTGGCACGCGAACTCGATGCTTTTTTGGATGACTGTGGTTTGTTGCTGAAGTATATTCATAAATTCTCAAAGAAGGCTTTTTAAAAAAGAGTTTAGGGGGTTTACAGTGCTACGATATATTCTATATGATAGACAGAAGTTTGTAGCAAGGTAAAATACTGATTTTAGTGTTCGGGGTGCTTGCGGAGAGGTGGCCGAGTGGTTGAAGGCGCACGCCTGGAAAGCGTGTAGGCAGCAATGTCTCACGGGTTCGAATCCCGTTCTCTCCGCCACTTTTTAGTGATTGGTAGCTAGTAATTTAAACGCGTCCGAATAACCACCATCGTTCCGCTACTTACAAGAGCTACTTACAAGATAAGCTAGTGTCTATAGGTATGATTTGCTTCGAAGTTAGTGCCAATTTTCCTGTTTGTCTATCTACAATAATTTTAGTGGTTCGCTTTTTTTGAGTTGTCCTTTTCTTCTGATGTTTGCCATTTGGGTTTAAGTACGGGTATTTGGATTTAAGGACAGCTATTTTGCGTCTAAATTTGACTGTCTGAAAAAATAGCAGGGAATTAACAGGGAATTTTTTCTTTTGTAAAGCGAAGGATGGATTGGTATATATAGGGGCTATGTATTGAAGCTGGTTTTTAGGCTTTAGAGGCAATGTGAGGGACGCAGGGTGGCATGAGGTGGTGTGGGCAGATGAAATGTTAACGAAATATGGATTTTTCAGGTCAATAATTTTATTGTCCGATTTTTTGAGAAAGAATCACAGAAAACAGCACAATACAAGGCGATCGCTTTTATAATACCTGTTGTGACACCTCATTTTTAACAACCGCAGAAAACCACAGATTTTGGCAGCACGCAAAGCCGGATCGATGTGAAGGTCTATAAGCTCTCTGCCGTGATAGGCGGAGGTTGCGTGGCGGAAGCTACTATTTAGATTCATGCTTTTGGTTTTTAATGTAAGAGGTGCAGGCATCATATTGCGCATCTAACGAGTTGAATCCTTGCTCTAACCCCTCCTCTGAAGATTTGCTTTCCCAAGAGTTCAAAGCCTCAGTAAAATTGATTTGAGTTTTGATATTGAGACCACAGGGTTTTCCATTGCTGAGATCGATGTACTGATCGAACAAGATAAGCCAGAGGAAGACAGTGATCCTAGAGATGATCTTCTGCCTTTCAATGTCCTAAAACGCGTTCAGTTTGGGGATATCTGGCAGCTTGGCAACCACCGCCTTAGCTGTGGAGATAGCTTGAATCCTGTCACGGTTGCCCAACTTATGGGTGACAAAAAGGCTATCATGGTTTTTACAGATCCATCTTATAATGTGAAGGTCGATGGTCATGTTGGCGGCAAGGGTAAAGTGAGGCATGCTGAATTTTCCATGGTCTCTGGCGAGATGAGCCAAGGCGAATTTACTCAATTTTTACGCACGGCGATGGAAAACCTTACAGCTCATGCAATAGATGGGTCAATCCATTTTATCTGTATGGACTGGCGGCATATGAGTGAAGTGACGAGGGCGGCAGAGAAAACTGGTCGCCATGCACGCTTGTGTGAGTTTTCTCCGCATTATTGCGACATCATCCTCACCCGTTGTGAAATCTATGCGAAAGATACTGCTGTTCCCATTCACAGTAAGGAGACCAATCGTGACACGACGTAAGCCACCTGATTCAGAGACCTATGATGTGGGCTATAAGAAGCCACCGGGATCGAGTCAATTTTCAAAAGGAGAATCGGGAAACCCGAAGGGGTGACCCAAAGGTGCAAAGTCTAAATATCACGCAAGCGGACGCGGTTGCTGAAAAACAGGACGATTTTTAAGTATCGCGAAAATATGTATGCTAAAATTGCTTATCACAAAAAGCATAAATTGCCACTTGATGAAGAAATACTCCTCACCCAGATGAGATATTCATTGATGTGCGTTGTGGCATTGCAGTATTACCTCCTTACATTGGTTGAACTCACTACCATCTTAGGCTGGAAGCAACCGGTAGAAGATGTCGTAAGTGGTCGGACAAGCCGGCGAGAAATCAGAGAATATGTCAAGAATGGAACTTTTCCGAAAAGACCCAAACGGCGGTAAAATATTAGAGAGTTCTTTGTTCAATGCGGTGGATTTCTGTGGTGGATTTCCGTTGAGAATATACTAGGGATAACCGCGATCTTTGGAAAGCTGTCCAACCAACCTCTAAGTTTGCAGTTCTTTATGGATTTTTCTCAATTTACGGTTTCTCTGTCCTAAAAAAGAGTTCTCCAATCTTGAAGAGTTTCGACTGATGCTCTCTCGTTGGGATGATACATCGCTGTATACGCTCTTTTTTACATGCGTGATTCTAAAGGACAGCATGAAGAATGTGACGTTTTCCGCCTTGGTTTTTGATCTGAATATCGACACGACAATGGATCGTCTGTTCGTATTCCCTGACTGTTGAGGGATATGTCACTTCAAACGAGTTATGATGAACCTCGCTTTTTTGATAAAACTCTTCATGAACAAGGTCGTTTTTTAGGGAATTGACAGCTTATTTATCAAGGACAATCCACAAAGCTTTGGAAGAAAGGGTGATACTCTTAATGAGAGGTGAAAGTACCTCCCAACTATGGTTCGCCATGAGGAAAGACAGGGTATCAAGCACATAAGCCATGACAATATTTTCAATACGTTCTGCATTGATAGAGCCTAATTTACAAGAAATATAACCGTATTTGAGAGCTTTCTAGCTTACATCATAATGGATATCTTTGTGGTGAAAGGGCTAAGAACAAAACTTTTCTTCTGTAGGAAGACGTGTCTTGAGTGGAAAACGGAGACAGATGACTTTGTGTAGGTGTGTTTTTTAAAGATAAATAATTTTGTACTTTTCCACGTTTTGGTTTTTATGGTTTGTGTGTTGAGATCGTGAGCTATAACAAGAGAGGTCTCGTCTTGGGAGTATTTTTCGAAGAGGCTTCTTACGATGACAGCCTCGTTTTCTATTTATGTGCAGTTTGCGATCGCGGATGTCGTAACCAAGAAGAGGGATGCTTTCCATCCACATGCCTTTCTTTTTGGATGCTGCGAATTTGTTACGTATCCGCTCACCCGTAACTTCTCTCTCAAATTGAGTAAATTAGAGCAGTATATTGAGTGTCAGCCTCCCCATAGAATTGGTGGTATTAAACGGTTGTGTAACAGAAACAAAGGAGACACTATGAGCATCAAAAAGCTCCATGAGTTTAGCAAAATCACTTAATGATCGGGATAGTCTATCGCTTTTGTAGACGATAATAATATCGATCTTATTCTGTTCTATGTCTCTCATAGCTTCTTTACGCTAACGTTTGGAGTGCAAAGAAGCCCCAACATTAGCAATGGCAATTTTGAATATGGAAGTAAGGATTAACAATCGCAGGGCAATGGATAGGCTTATATCTGCTGTCTAAGATGTTTTTAGTGTTATCTCAAACAGCCCACTAGGAGTAATCTTATGAAGCAAACCATATCTAATATCCAATTCCTTTTGATATCAGAAATCGCACTACACTCAGAAAACCCGCGCATTTATTCTAAAGAGAAACTAGAACAAATCAAGCAAATTGCGTATATCTAATATTAAAGGCGGACAAGCGTAGAAAAAAACTTGACAAGCGTAGAACCAGACCTTATACACTATAACAAGTAGTTAATAGCTATAAGCGGTGGTTTATAGCATTACTTATAAATCTAGTTCTTACCATTTACCATCGTTGTTTGAGAGAGATGATGAGATGAGGGGATGATGAGATGAGGGGATGAGGGGATGATGAGATGAGGGGATGAGGAGATTAGGGATGATGAGGGGATGATGAGATTAGGGATGATGATGGGATGAGTAGATTAGGGATGATGAGGAGATTAGGGATGATGAGGAGATTAGGGATGATGAGGAGATTAGGGATGATGAGGAGATTAGGGATGATGAGGAGATT